>JASDQU011101443.1:0-19933 GCA_032191745.1 Picea mariana
TGATGGTACTTGCTTGATATATCCTATGGTGCATGGTGCATGGTGTATGGCATGATTGAGTGATATGGTATATGGTTGAGATACATTGTTGGTACATGGTATGGTATAGGTGTTGATGTACATTGTTGATGTACATGGTTGGTACATGGTATGGTACATGATCGGTATTTGGTATGGTGTTGATGTACATGGTTGATGGTTGAGGCATATGGTATAGGTTATGGTGCATGGTTAATGCATGTTTTGGTACAAGCATTGGTGCACGGTTTATGCACAGTTTGGTACAGGTGTTGGTGTATGGTTGATGCACATTTTGGTACAATTGTGGTGCATGGTTGATGCATGGTTTAGTATAGGTGTTGGTGCATGGTTGATGCATTTGGTGTGGTACAGGTTGTGGTACACGGTTGATATTTGGTATGGTACAGGTTGGTGGTTTGGTATATGATTGGTAGATGCATGTGTTGGTGATGTTGGACATCTAGTTGAGAGGTGTCATTGATATATGATCTATGTGAGAGGATATGGTGACAATGATAGGTTGGAAAGTTTGATCAGTGATAGGTTGATGTGACAAGTTGGATATAGTGGCAGGTTGATAGGTTAAAACTTGATGTGACAGTGACAGTGGTAGTGAAAATTGCAGTGACAGTGGAAATGATTATGGTAGTTATAGTTGGTCAAACTTTATATTTCAGGGCAACGAGATGGGGCAAGGAAAGGGGGTTGTATCCTCCTTACGATTAGTGTCAACAGCCTTTGACACTAATCGTAAGGAGGATACAACCTCACCCCTCCCTCTCAGTATTCCAACAGCCTTTTCCCAAGTCCCCGAGGAGGTGGAACTTGGGGTTTCTCTGAAACCCAAGTATTTGGGCATGTGAACATGCGAAGGGGATTTCCAAGGTATGAAGAAACCAAGAGATTGGGGCACATTGAGATGAGAAGCGTACCAAGTTTGGGGCACGCCAGTCCCAAGGGGAATGATGGTTGATGAGCACATGGGTTCGTTTGGACGGTCAGGTCTTCAAAAGTGCATGATGATTCATTTGGGTGACTGAGTCCATGAAGGGGCTTGATGATTCATTTGTACACATGGTTTTACAAATGGGGGAGACACCCCCAAAGGATGTGATAGTTCATGATGGTGACATTTGGAGTCCCTATAAGAGAACAAAGGGTCACAACCAAGGAAGGTATATTTGAAGAACAAGGAGAGAAATATCAGCTTTGTGATTCTAAGGAAGACTTAAGTGAAGAGGGGAAATATCCCTCAAGGATCCAAGTCACTCCACATGGGAGGACTTGTGCTTCCTTGAGGTGATTCTATGAGCAGATTTGGGGTGACCTTATTTTTAACTAAGTTTGGGGGAAGTATTTTCGTAGGTATGAGGAGGCATGTTGGGACACAGAACCATAAGTCTATGCAAAGCCTTGCAATATATAAGAGATGAAAAGACTGTGGTTGAGGGAACGTCTGAGGTGCACCATAGAATGTTGCATAGATGGTTCCTACAAACTGTCTTGGTGTGACGAATATTTGTATGAGTGTCTTGGTGAGGTGAGTCAAGTTGTGTGACTCTGCCTAGTTGTAAATTGAGTTGGTAGTTCTCATATTGTAATTGTTTCATAAAAACAAAGACTTAGTTGGGTGTTAGACATAGTTTGTGTTGCCCAAACTATATATTTTTTTGTCTTGCTTGTTTCACAAGTTTAATTTCTCTTCATTTCATGGATGTATGCTTATATGACTAAGTGTTAATTTGTTAACAATTTTCTATGTATACAAGAATTGCAGTAGAGTAGGAGTGTGACTCATCAATAGCCTATAATGGAGTATGAGTATCATCTAGGTGAAGAGGTGTAGTCCAAAGAAATTATTCTTGGTATTTGCAAGAAGCCAAGTGATAAATGTCATGGTACAGCACTCCCTCAATAGGTACATGATGGAAAGATTATGTGGGCACACTATGGGGAACTAACAGATGATATCAAAGATTGAATAACACTCTACTACACTAGTGTTGATAGTATTGATAGAGTGGAGAAAGAAGGTAGTTTGTTGCGAAGACAGTTTAGTGGTAATGTTTACAAAATTGGTGAAGCATTTGGTGGAGAAAACTGGTTCATCGTAGACTTTGCATAAAACTTGATTGGTTTGATGTGTCATGAAATTTATTGTCAGGCCTATTGTGCACACCTTGGAGAGACCAAGTGCATAGTTTGTTGGGTGAAATTTGCACTTGGGAAAGGCATATGAATGCATGATTTGTTACATAACTTGTCATATATCTAACTGTAGAAGTGAGTGAAAAGGGTGATAGAAGAAGCTATCATGAAGGGGATTAGTTCTAGGTTGTAGAAAGTTGAAGAATTTGGGAGAATGGTTTGAGCTGACCTAGAGGAGCTATGCAACACAAAGTTGGTTGGGCACATTTCCATCATGACATATTCATGTTGTGCATCTTCAAGAACAATAATTGAGTTGAGCTAGGTTGTTGGACAAGTGGGTAAACCACAATATTCAGATGAGGTATCTCTTCGTAAGGTTACAAAAATTATTTAGCAGCAGTATGACTTCATAGTCGAACGGTGGGTTCATGGTTCCTTGAAGTGGAAGGAATCAAGGTGCAGATATGACAAGACATTGGATATGAGTTTGACCAGTTGTATGCAAATTTTGAGGCTTAGATGGGTTTCTGAAGTGGATGAATGGACCCAGCCTTGTATCGCTGTGAAGGTATTGTAGGTTTGTGGATATGTGAATGGTTATTGAGGGGATTTCATGCAAAGACTCAGTGGATTTGGAAAGTGAAGGTCTAGGACAATAGACTTGAACCATGGCTAGAACCAAGAATGTCGTCACAAAGGTACGGTTGGTTTTGATTTCTTTCATTCTATTGAGGAGACAAAATTTCCCTTCAATGATAAGGGGAACTCCCTGATACACAGTCCCAATTAGACAATGCACTTTTTGGTTTAGGATACCCATCCATATTTTGGTCTGGCTGCCATTATTGGGTTTTAGGGGTGATTGGATGGTTATGAATGTAATGGGAATGCGAATGAAAACTAACTAAGTGAAGAAAAAAAAATATAATCTATCCTATCCTATCTAGGAGGAACTAAGGTAACCAATGAGTATCCATAAATGCAACTATTCCCTATAAATAACCTCTTCCAGATTGTTGTTAAGAAGCAACAAGGTTAGAAAAAACATGCATACAAACATCATAACTAGATTAGTCTAATTCATGCATTTACATACATAAACAACTCATTGTTGTGGGTCATTTCACAACAACACCCCCATCTTTCTAAATTTTATGGGGCCCCAAAAATATTTTTCTCCTTTTTCTTTTGTGCCTGTATTTTACCCTACAAGACCGACATCCTTACTTCTCTAAGGAAACCCAAGATCAACTTTCAGGATTGCGTTCATCAGAGTCCTTTTTTACTGCATTATTTTAGACTTCGATCTTCACACTCTGGATCTTACTTTGTTTTCTCTCACGGAGCCCCAAAGTTCATGATGACCTGTCAAACAACCACCTCCCCAAGTGGCATCCCAAGATTGGACTGTTGACTTCCCGTATTATCGATTCTCCAATGAGTTGTTTTACTTGCTTTCGGGACATAAAAGTGTTTCTAAGGTATCGAAGGAATATTATCGTCAATACCATCCTCGTCGAGAGCCCTTTTAAGAATCGTCCTATCACATTCCAAAAATAAGACTTCGATGGCCTCTTGTCCCTTCTCACGCATGTCCTGCACTTTCTCCTAGACTGAAAGAATATTCTTTGATAATGTTGTCATTGGAGCTCAAAATTTTCCATATCCTTCAAACCTCCAATAGCCAAGTCCTGAAATCCTGTAAATCACATAGTTTAGCGCACCTTTCTAAAAAATAATGAATATACTGTCGATACCTTCCCCTTGGGGTTTAGTTTCTCCCTCATCCTAATTCACCCCAATGCCAACACCTCGACGGGTCCCACCTCTTTCCATATCACTATTCATTGATTGACGTGCCAGGCCTACACATTGGTCCACATACAAGGGAATATACCTTCGATACCTTTTCCTTCAGGGTTAAAAAAAACCATGATCTCTCGTACTCCGAAAGATTGACCCTGATAATAGTCTTATTCAAAGATTTGGTTTATCACTTCCCTTGATGTTTTAATCAATGCACTTATCCTACTTAATAAGCTTTAATTATGAAAATGATGCACATTAACGGGAAAATTTAAGAGCAGATTTAGCACGATCCTCGTACACACCTAAGTTATGACATACTTAGGCTAGTTGGATGTGCATTATGAGTTATAAAAACATCCTTTCAGAACACAAATTGCACCATAATGTTTTGAAACATAGTCCACAAATTTTTATTTTTGTCTAGACTCCCTCGCTTACTGATATTGCCTTCTCTATTACTACAACTACTTGTTTACCGGTAACTCTCATTTTCTATTGCTTAACTATTATTATTATCATTATTATTATTATTATTATTATTATTATTATTATAACTAACACATTATACTTAAGATAAGATAATATTCTTTTAACGTGTTATTGTAGGTTAATTTGGTTATTCTTCATGGCAAGCCAGAACCCCGAAAGAACTAGAAGTTCAATGTACTTCCAGGGTGTCGCATGCCAAAAATCATCATCTTGACCAGTCAAAACTCTGGTGACTGACACAATTCCTCATATTGGCGAGGACCACTCCCCCAAATTTGAAGACATCTATAGGATATTAGACTCTGCAGAGTTTCTTGAAGACAACAGATTTTTAGAGGTGTACTAGAATATCCTGAAAAGCGGTATTCATCGGGTAGCTTCTAGGCCACAACTATTCCCATACAACAAGGCAAGGCATTGGTGTCTCAAGAAATTTTATACTTCCATGGCGAACATCATGAGAAATTAGGGGACATGGGTAGCTTCTTTGAGAATAGAGGATATTAATGCCAGATATCACCTTCCCGCTCCTACTTTCTCGCTGAATGAACCTTCCTAAAATGATTCACCCAAGCCAATAAAGGAAAGTCAAAAAAAATGAAACAATGGTGGGTTGACAAGCATGAAACCCTTAAGAAAGGTCAGAAATTGGTCCCCACCCATAGGATTAAAACTCCTTACAAGTTGTTGGTGGCCATGCTCTATCGTTTATAAGGGGCAAAAATTATGTACTTCCAAATTGATTGGTTACCTTTGGTACACACCATCGTTGTAACGGGACATATCTTCAACTGGGAAGATATCCTTTCCTTTAACATATATCTGCACACAGAGAATCTCCTAGGCATGAATAAGCCATGTTTTTATATGTCTTCTTATATGATAGACACCATTTTTTCCTTAGTGCATTTTCTCGAACTGGGATGGAATTGGGACTGAAATCAACCCCCCATTCATGTTTATTGCTCCCAATTACAGAGCGTAAATTTCAAAAAAAAAAATTATGAGATTTGTAATTTATTTATTTCCCCTCTACACTCCGTCCTTTTCGGCTTCCCTAGACACAAGATATACTTTGAGGCTAGAAATGAGATGAAAGGGGTGGATGATTGGTTTTTCTACAAGTACTATTCATTCATCAGGGTTTACGAGACAACAAGGCCCCCCCATCTCTTGCCATATTTCCTCCCAGACCGACTACTAATGAGGAAAATAACATACCAAACGATGGGGTCTGGTGTCACCAAACTTTTCCAAACCAACAGTAAAAGATTGTGGCCAATATTCCCTCTCCACATTGGAAGTTATTCCATCTACAATGATCAACACGCAAGGAAGGAGGTTGAGACTTTACATGAGTTAATCATGTGCTCGGATAATCCTAAAGTTCATGATCCTCATGATCTTGCTATCAGTCATGTCAGGTCTGTCAACCTCTTCATCCAAATATTCACATTGTTGATTTTGAGGAGGATAAATTTAAAGGATTACTCTCGTACAATGAATTCTTGCACCAACTTCCCCATGATGTGGCAAAGAGAGAAATTGATCTTGAACAAGAAGAATTCAAGATTGAAAATTTATCCCAATTCCAAAAGTTGTGTTAGCAAGATAAATATATCGACAATTCCAAAGAATAAGAGAAGACCCAAAAACAAAAGTATCTTGAGAAGAAAAGGCTCCAAGCGGAGAAAGATTATCAAAGAAGGCATCATGAGGAAAATATTAGGCTAGAACGTGAGCACATGGAAAATATGGTATCCCTACAAAATAAGAAAGAAGAAGAAGCTAAAAATTTGGTAGAGGACAAAGAAGCCAAGAGGCTAGCTAATCAATCACAAGCTAGAAAACTGGCTGAAGAGGCAGAGGTGAAGCAATTGGCTGATGAGGTTGAATCAAAGAGGAAAGTTGATGATATTTTGAAGCAGAATTTAAACCAGACCCCAGGCACTCCATCGACACCAAACCTAGGAATTGTGAATATACCTCCTCTAAAGTATACAACTCCATACCAAGGGATTCCTCCCTCTCTTTTCAAGCTCTTAATTTCGAAGGACCTGTAGTTGCTATCGAAGACTACTACTTTGACAACATAACTAGAAGCATCGAGAAGAGATCAACGAAAAGAAAAATAGGAGAATACACCAAGTCTAAGTCATATGTAGGAAGGATATTGGAATGGAAGGTCAACCCTGATTCTGAAGAGAATGTGTTTCAAGAATCTTCAACGTGTAAAATACCAACTCACCATAGAAATCCAAGAAGCTTTCAAAGCAACTGAAGGTCTAAATTCAGATAGGATAAATGGTTCCCTACATGAACAAAGAGACCACTTGAATGAAGAGTTTGAAAAGGGGATGCAAATCCCATGGGACACCCACAGGAACGAGTTAGAAGTGGAAATACATAAATTTAATGCCACTCTAGAAAAAACTAGAGCCTCGTCATATACCATGGAGTCCATCAAAGAACAAGCAATGGCCGTGAGCAAAAATCTAGCAAAGGAAAAGAACGAACTCCTTAATATATTGATCAACCTATGGGTAGCGTGGTAAGAACAACTTAATCTGCATAATACTTTGATAGAAACTCAAGGAAGATATTGAGAATCTAGTGAGGCTTTTGAGAACATGGTAAATTGGCAAGACAGGCTTCAACCTCCACCAACCTCCCTACCAATTTACTCAAAAAGAGAAAGAATTAGGTACTGAATGATTTTTGACACCAGCAAACCTCTCTTCGTGAGTGTCCATTCCACCCAAGGGGTAGCTACTGACACATGTGAAAAAATATGGAAATATGCTAATGATATCGTCGCAGAGGTAGGGGTACAACCATTGTAATCTATAGATGAAATGACTTATGTCAGCACCAGGGCAGTTGAGGTGGAATATATAAAGAAATCCAGTCAGACAAGCATTCATGATTTGATGTTATTTAATAAAAAATCAATTGAAGAACATCTATTGTTTCCTACCTGGCTCACCCATAAGATTCAATCTTTTGTAAAAGCCATGGCGAAGCAGTTATATCAAGAAGTGTCCGCAAAAGTCTGTAATGGAGAATCAGTATTAAAGATATTGCAATGGAGAAAGCTTAAGAGAATTTTAAATGAATACTCCACTTGGAAGGAATACCAAGACCAACAATGGGAGTGGACCATGCCATGATTACAAAATTCTTCATTTCAATGTTTTTTTGTTCTAATATTGTAATATTTTCTGGAAAATAAAGAGAACATTTTGTGAAATGACTCAAATTTCTATGATTACCAAGAAAAACAATTGTAAATTTTCGGCCCTCACTATATAAAGGGAGCTTCCCATTTGAATGGGGCTTTTGGTTTTTGAAGCTAGCATGACAGTATTTTTTTTGCAAGTTAATTTGAATCCAAGAGACATTCTAATATTGGAAGATTATGGTATTGATATGTGTGAATGCAATTATTCTATTTATGCATATCTCTATTTGTAGCCCGTGAATATTAGTTGATGAATTAATTCTAAATTAATTTTTGCATTTTACAACTATAATGGTTTTTTCAGGATGAGTACAACAATAGTATAATGTTGTTAAGTTTATCAATTCTTTGGTTCTAACAGATTATTCTATCAAAGTCATGTATCACTTGTGTCACGAATTTATTCTACTCAAGTTATGCACATTATTCATTGTATTCATTTATTATGTTAGTTTTCTCCTGATCATGATAGGTTAATTTAAATAGTATTAGTTTAGAGACTACATCTTAGAATAATAATCATAATTCTTAGTTAAATGTTAGTTAGTTGTGTTTACTTCTTTTATCTTATTTTTTAATTCATCTGAGAAAATTTAGTTCTCAGATTCATATTTTAGATTCATAGTTTAGTTAATATTTTAGTTAGATGGTAACCAGGCCAAAATCTGGTTGGAAGCACTAATCCAAACAAGAGTGGGTCTAATTGGGACCTTCCATTGGGAGTTTTCCCTCAACTAGTTGAACGGGTCATTTGGCCCATCAATAGAAATAGCGCTATAAGGAGGGCCATAGAACTGAATGGCTACAAATAGAAATTTGAATTCTTCTCATTCTGCCTAACAAGTAACATTTTCCTCCATGACTGATTCCTATCAACTTTACTCCGAACATAATGTCTTCCCTTCATAATATACGGTGAATACTCCATCTCATGTCATCACTCACCACGTTCCCTCTCATCCCAAAACATATTTCTCTTCTCCTCAACCTCATATCCTAACTATCTCGGAGATCGAGTCTTTAGTCAGATGTTCATTTAAATGAACCAATCGATCACTGACTAGACAACATATCAGAAAGACCAGAAAGTTTCCATTAGATTACTCTTTGCTTAAAAATATGGAAGACCTTCATCATACAGATCCATATTTTGCTAATCCTTACTCCTATCAAGAAAATCGTTTGGTTGAGACTCCTAAATATCATGTTCCTGAAGGTACATATGATTTACCTAAGCCTTCGAAATTTAATATTGAATATCATATACTCTCTAGTGGAGCAGGAGGTATACCACCCTCACCTCCCAAATCACCACCTCACACCCCCAGAAACGCGTCAGAGGAAAATTCCGAAGAAGGGGACAGATATGAGAGTGATTTCGAAGATAACCCCTATAAGTTCATTGTATATTAGCCCCTAAACATGGCTAGAGTAAATTTGAAACAAAATCCTCCCACCTACCATCCTTGGTTGTTTTCTGACACAGTCGTTGTTCCAAGAGTTCAACATGATATGCCTGGACACCCTAAGAAATTCCTGCCTAAATTTGACCCTGAAAAAAAGGATTTAAGAGAGAACCCTCTTAAGAAATTCCTATTGGCTATTAGACTATGAATAAATCACCACGAAGATGTTGTATGTCGTCTATTTACTCTTACTTTTGAAGAAAAAGTGTCGACATGGTATTTCTCCCTAGAAGAAGCCTCCATTCTGAATTGGAGAACTTTCTAAAACTCTTTCCTCCAAAAATTTGGAGAAAATAAAACACCAACCACCTGGGATCTCCAATTATCAAGAGTCAAAATGGATGCTAAATAATTAGTTACTGATTACAATCAACGGTTCCTCACTTTGTTAAAACGAATCCCACATGCCTCAAAACCTACTAAATATGTTACTATTGAATTTTATACCTATGGTTTACCCACATGCATGGCCATGTATGTAAAAAATTATGAAAATGACACTCTAGAAGAAGCTTTCTAGGAAGCCCTTAAATTTGAGAAAAATATGTTAAGTTTAAAAGGTAGTTCCAACTCATAACCATCTAAATATAAATGTAAAGGTTAAATATTTGCATCTAAAACCGGCGAAGATAAAAATCCCTCTGATTTGATGGATATGGAATCTCTTCAAAGAATCGTCAAAAAACTATCCAATGACTTGGTTGACTTGAAAAGGGGTAATGGAGAGGGATTCTCCATTCAAAAAATGTTTTTTAAGTTCCCCCCCTGTTAGGACCCTATAATGTACCTTTTTGCTCTTACTTTTTGCTATCATTACATCCTTTTGCCACTCATATTTAAGCCTACATTATCACCTTAACCTATTTTTCCAAAGGTATATAACATTTCTTCTCTTTTCTATATGTTTAATTTGTTTTACATGTAATTTTACATTACTCTCATACTTAGCCATTAATCAGAAATATATAGTTGCTGAAATAGTTTGAACTGCAGTTAACATATTGTCGCTGCTTGAAGACCACGTTGCTGAAACAATCAACAGTATGAAAATCCCATTGCTGAAATAGTTTTTGATTTGCGATGATGAAACAACATTTCACATACAGCAATAACAAGAAGGAGAGGTCAGGAACAACAAGAAAAACCCCAAGAGTCTGACGATCTGGTTGAACAACAATTAAACTCTTTTTGGGACATATATTTTAGAGAGGATGAATAATAAGTTGAACAAGTACACGTCTCACAAATCTTCGTAACCACTAGGAGTTCTAGTAAGAATATTCCCGATAACACCCTCAGTACCCCTAATCATGTTTATCCCACTACCACTACTCCCAAACAATCTTCTCTTTCAACCAATACTACCCCTAATTCATCTAAGCATATTTCCTCCAATGCCAAAACAATAGATCAAACAACAAAACCAAATACTTCGCCTATACCCTTGAAAAAATTGGAATATGAATTTTTAGAAGATCTAAAGAAAACAAAAGCCAACATTTCTTTGTTTGAACTCATGACGATTCCACAAATCCAAGAAAATTTCATTAGAACGCTACAAGGTAAAACTTCTCCTAACTTTCGGGAATCAAACTCGGGAACCAAAATGGTAATCACAAAGGTAACTTTGCCCGACAATAGTACTCCATCCAAAATTCAGTTCGCGACTAATGCATCCTTAACAGGTCAAAGATCCAGGTCCAACACTCCTCCTTTTATCATCACTTTTGAAGTATTAAATAGGAATGTTCATAATCACATGGTGAAATCAGGAGCTTCATCTAATGTGATGCCCCTTAAAGTCTATGAGATGCTTAACATCCAACTCGAATTGTCTAACATCCATATTACCCAGTTAGATATAACTAAAGTTAAGGTGATCAGAGAATTGTAAAAGGTTTTGATCAGGATGTCTGCTAACCTGAAAGTTCATCAAACCATAGATATAATATTAGTGGACATTCCTAATAACTATGGCATGCTCTTAAGTTGATATTGGTTGGCCATGTTAAATGGCTATTTTTCTATCGACTGGTCCCATTTAGCGCTCCCTTTCAATGGTAAAATGAACCAAATCAGGATTGGCAGAGAAAGGTACATGAAACATGTTGTTACTTACTTGTATGATCCAAATGAACAGGTGATTTTCAATCATTCCATTCTTGGGAATTATTAATTTGAGACAATTTTTTGGAACTTTACAGCCGAACCATCAACTCTCTTGGAATCTGATGCAAAATCTAAAATCCTTCATTGCACCTAGATTTTTTAGTCTAGTTGCTATATAGCTGATCAAACTAACAATTCTCCAGATGTACTAACTAACGTAGTTTCTATAGATAAGTTAGAAAAATGCACCGACTCTACTAACCTCTTTAAAACCAAAAAATCTGAAAATTCAAAAATATACGTTGAAATAAAAAAAAGGTGATCCTGATATGTGGACATTATTCTTCGATGGATCAAAATATTTAGAATCTGTAGGAGCAGGTTGTATACTAAAAGAACTGAAAGGTAATAAAATGTTAATTGCATGTAGATTGGAATTTCCTTGCTCCAACAATACTGTCGAATATGAGGCCCTTGTACAAGGACTTAAAAGGGTAGTTGACTTGAAAGAAGAAGAAATCAAGGCATTTGGTGACTCTGAAATCATCGTAAGATAGGCACGAAACACTATTCATTTCCTTTCAAGTTACCTACAAAATTATCAGTCTGAGGTCTAAGAGCTAATTAAATCTTTCACTTCTTTCAATATTAACATCGTTCCCCGGTCATTAAATTCTGACGTTGATTTTTTGGCTAATGTGGCATCCAGATTAATACCCTCGGACATATTGATGCCCGACTCCTTCTCTGTTGAAATTTTGTACATGACATCAATTCCAAACAATATCGTAAGTTGGAGGGTCTTTGAGGATGACCAACAACTCATCAATTTTATACAAATCAAAGATACCTTCAAGGATTCTATCATTGTAGATGAAGTTCAACATGAAATGATGATAAATATTGATAATAATGATAATGTTGAAGTAACAAATGCAATAGGACAGACCAACAATATTCCCAAGAGTGTGGTCAGACTAGAAAAACTTTACGACCTTCAAGACAAATTCAAGAAGGTCACGAAATACAAGACCAACAACTCTTACATGTTGTTTGAAATAGTGAAACTGGGATTGGAGTTTTCTCCTCAAAACGTCAACCTGGGAAAAAAATGTTCTCCTGAAGAAAGGAAAGCATACATCAAGTTATTTAAAGAATATAAGGATATCTTCACCTGGACATATGAGGACCTCAAGACATATGATAAAAATATTATACAACATGTCATTCCCATGAAATATCAAACCAAGCCTTTGCAACAAAAGTTGAGGAAGATGCACCCCATTCTTGAACCTCAAGTTAAAGCAGAGCTAAATAATTGTTGGCAACCATAATCATTTTTCCAGTAAGGTATACATAGTGGATATCAAACTTAGTGTCGGTAAGGAAAAATAATGGGGATATCATGCTCTGTGTTGATTTTTGAAATGTAAACAGAGCCTCAAAAAAGTATAACTACCATGTGCCTCCCATGGAACAAATTCTACAATGTGTGTCTGTATCGGAAACATTCTCCCTACTAGATGGATCCTCAGGACATAATCAAGTCCTTGTAGCTCATGAAAACCAACTTAATATAGATTTCAAAACCAAATGGGGAATAGGTGCCTACAAAAAGATGCCTTGTGGACTGATAAACGCTAGAGCCATGTTTCAATGATCCATGGACATTTCCTTTAGAGGTCTCATAGGAGAATGTGTGATAGTGTACCTAGATGATGTGACCATCTTCTTGAAGAATAAAGAGGACCATATATCTCACTTGAAGAAGGTATTTTATCGATGCAGGAGATACGACATATCTCTGAACCCCAAGAAATCCATTTCCACTGTAAATGAAGGCAAAGTTATGGGTTTCATTGTCACCAAACATGGTATGCAGATTGAACCCGACAGGACCGAAGTGGTTGCTAAGATTACTCCCCCTCACAACAAAACATCTATGTAGTTTTTCCTCGCAAAGATAAATTTCGTCAGATGATTCATAACCATTTTTTTCGAGACACTAAAGCCCCTACAAGATATGATAAAGAATAATGTTGAATTTAGATGGGGATCTAAATAAAATGAGGCTTTCAACAAAATTAAAGAATATATTAATCAAGCGTCGACACTTTTGAGTCTAGATTTTGATTGAGATTTTATTCTCTACAAATTTTCCTCGCATACTACATTTGTGGCGGTCTTAACACAAAATAACTCAGAAGGAGACGAGTTTACTGTGGATTTTATGAGTTCAGGTCTACAAGGAGTTGAGTTGAATTATCCCAAAGTTGATAAACATGCATATGCGGTGTTCAAAGATGTCCAACAATTTCATCCATTCTCACTCAAATCTAAACTAAGGTTATTGCTTCTTACCCATCTATTAGGAACCTCCTGGTACAAAAGGATATGGCAGAAAATAGAGAAAATTTGATTACAACTCTACAATAATATGACTTGGAGATCAAACTTGCGAATATCGTTAAAGGACAAGGGCTATGCAAACTAGCTGCATAATTCCCTTGTGTTGTATCTCATGAAGATGATCTCTATCAATATTCTGATTTATTTGAAAAGGAATTATGCTACATCCTATTTAGTTCAGACCCCTAGTTCTACGAAATGAAATACTATCTGACTCATGGCTTGGCTCCAAATTATTTGGACCCTAAGAAGAAAATGGTTCTAAGGCTCAAATCCACCCAATATCAGCTGATACAGGGAATTCTATGCATAAAAACTTATAATGGTGTTTTCCTTAGGTTCCTAGAGAAAAGGGATGATGGGAAAGTTCTGTATGAGCTCCATGATGGACCCATAGGAGGAAATTATGGTGGGGATATTGCTGCACAAAAAATCCTCAGATCAAGATACTACTGGCCTTCCTTATTTAAAGACACTCATGCATATGCTAGGAAATGTCAACAGTTCCAAACCTTAGTCGAAAGAGAAAAGAAAATTGTTTTTCCCTTACAACCTATCATCATCGAATGCCCCTTCCATCAGTGAGGGTTGTATGTTATCAGGGATATCAATCCGAACTCATTGTAGTTACATAAATACATCTTAACAACCACTGATTAATTCACCAGATGGAGAAAAGAAATCCCTTTGAAAACCATCAATGAAAATCAAGTGATTTCATTCCTTGAATCACACATCATTACCAAGTTTGGAATTCCAAAATTTCTAGTTTCTAATAATGCCAAATATTTTTCTTCTCTTAGGCTAACTAAATTCACCCTCAAAAAAAACATCAAGGTTAAGTACTCAATGAATTATTATCCACAAGGAAATTCTCTAGCAGAAACCACTAATAAGAACCTCATCAAAATCTTCAAGAATATTGTCAACGATAATCAAATAAATTGGAATATTTCTCTTTAGAATGCTCTTTGGGATGATAGAGCAACTCCCAAGTCATCCATCGGTAACTCCCCCTTTTTCCTGGTTTACAGAAAATAATCCACAGTGCCAACCCATACTTTCCTACCCGCTTTACAATTGGCCCTATCCGTCCAAGACGAAGCATGTTCGGTAATGCGAGAAAGGTTAAACATGTTGCTAAAACTTGAAGAAGAAAGGGAAAAAGATAAGATGAACTTGAACCAACACCAAAAAATGGTTAAAAAGTGGTTCGATAAATCAAATGTAAGCAATAAATATTTTCAAGAAGGAGATCTTGTTCTCAAGTGGGATAAAGCTAATGAACTTAAAGGAAAACACTCCAAATTCCATAAACTATGGATAGGACCCTATATGATCCACCATAAAATAGGTCCTGGGAATTTCAAGCTCAAAACATTACAGGGAGATGAGGAGGAACTCCCTATAAATGGTCAAATACTGAAGAAATACTTCTCATGATCACCTATGGTGATGTAGCTCTGTACATAGTAGTTTTTCAATTGTTTTTTTTTTTATTCTTAGTTTTTCTTTTCAATAGTATGACCATTGCTTGAGTTTATTCCTTCCTTTTTCTTTTCCTTTCTAGTTTACAATAACCCCCTGCCACTGTTTGCTAATTTGAACCGGCCTTTCTTTTGCATCAGAGACCTGAGTTTATCCCCGTTAACAAATGGTAACACAAAAAAGAGGAACGTGTTCATCTGTACCAAGAGAAAAGCTTTTGACCTTTAAATTATGTACCTTTCGAATATTTCCATATGTTATTCACTCATGTGTGACCACTCTCAGGTCTCATTTATGTTCCTTTCAAGTTTTCTGAAATATCCTAAATTCATTATCTTCCATGTAAATACAGTGTCTCTTCCCATTATTTCCCAATTTTAAAATGTATCGGTGATTTGTGTTTGCAGACCCACTAATACAATTTTTTGATTGAGACTAGCAAATCAAAATGACTTTCGTATAACCCTGCTTCCTTTTCATGTTCACCTATATTGTAGTTGAAATATCTAAATTCTATATCTAAAGGGTGGATTCAAAAGTATAATTAAGAGAAAGTTGAAAATCTATTAAAAGTGTGGGAAGTAAAAGCAAACCCGTTAGGGCTATGGATGCTCACTGGAAGAGGGGCCATGATTGTATGATACCAAGGTATATTCGTCAGGGATATGGATGCTTGTTGGAAGCAATAAATGTTGGGAAATAGAGGTAAATAAACACTTTGTTCTACAACAATCGACTTAGATTTTCGTCGTGGTGTCACTCTCAATTTCACTGTAGATTTATGAAGTTTCCCTAAAACGATCAATCAAATTATGTGGAAGATCATTGGTAATACTTTTTTCTTTAAGGCTTGCATACAGACCATTGAATGTGGGGTCATTAAGCTGAATGTTGAATGGAATTTTAAAAAGGTAAATGTTTCTTCTATCTAATTGAAGTCGCTTTCTCTTTTTGGAATTCAGAGATAATTGGTTTGTTCGAGTAAGTTGTCATTTTTTGTGGGCCATTTCACAACAACACCCCCATCTTCCTAAATTTTATGGGGCCCCAAAAATAATTTTCTCCTTTTTATTTTTCACCTATCTTTTACCTTACAAGACCTACATCCTTACTTCTCTAAGGAAACCCAAGCTCAACTCAAATCTGTTTTGGGATTGTGTTCGTCAGAGTCCCTTTTTAATGGGTTATTTTAGACTACGATCTTCGCACTCCGATCACTTTGGTTCTTACTCTATTTTCTCTCGCGAAGCCTCAAAGTTCATGATGACCTATCAAACGACCAACTCCCCAAGTGGCATCCCAAGATTGGATTATTGACTTCCTGTATTATCGATTCTCTAATGAGTTTTTTTTATTTCTTTCAATACATAAAAGTGTTTCTAAGGTATCGAAGGAATATCACCATTGATACCATCCTCGTCGGGAGCCTTTTTAAGAATCATTTTATCACATTCCTAAAAGAAGGCTCTGATGGCCTCTTGACCCTTCTCGCGCGTGTCCTACACTTTCTCCTAGAATGAAAGAATATTCTTCGATACCGTTGTTATCATATCTCAAACTTTTCCATATCCTTTAAACCTCCGACAGCCAAGTCCCGAAATCTTGTAAAGAACATAGTTTAGCACACATTTCTAAGAAATAATGAATATATTGTCAATACCTTCCCCTTGGGTTTTAGTTTCTCCCTCATCCTGATTCATCCCGATGCCAACACCCCCACAGGTCCCACCTCTTTATGTATCACTATTCATTGATTGACGCGCTAGACCTACCCACTGGTCCACATACAAGGATATATACCTTCGATACCTTTTCCTTCTAGGTTCGAAAAAACCATTGTCTCTCATACTCTGAAAGCTCGACCCCAATAATGGTCGTATTCAAAGATTTGGTTTAGCAATTCCCTCGATTTTTTAATCAATGCACTTATCCTACTTAATAATATTTAATTATGGAAATGAAACGCATTAACGGGAAAATTTAAGATAAGATTTAGCACGATCCTCGTACATACCTGAGTTATGGCATACTCATGCTAGTTGGATGTGCATTACGAGTTATAAAAACACCCTTTCAGAACACATCTTTCATCGTAAGTTTTCAAAACACATTTCATGAAGATTGATTTTCGTCTAGACTCCCTCACTTACTGAGATCTCCTTCTCTGTTACTGCAACTATGTGTTTACCGGTAACCCTCGTTTTCTATTGCTTAACTAGTTTTTTATTATTATTACAGATAACACATTATACTTAAGATAAGTTGATATTCTTTTAACGTGTTATTGTAGGTTAATTTGGTTATTCGTCATGGTGAGCCAGAACCCCAAAAGACCTAGAATTTTGGTGTACTTCTACGGTGTCACAGGGACTGAATCATCGTCTCGACCAGTCGAAACTCTAGTGATTAACACAATTCCTCATACTGGTGAGGACCACTGCCCCGAATTTGAAGATATCTACAGGATATTTGACTCCATAGAGTTTCTTGAAGACAACGAAGTTTTAGAGGTTTACCAAATTATCCTAAAAACAGGTATTCATCAAGTAGCTTCTAGGCCACAACTATTCCCATACAACAAGACAACACATTGGTGTCTCAAGAAATTTTATGCTTCCACGGTGAAGATCATGAGAAAGAAGGAGACACAAGTGGCTTCTCTTAGACCAAAGGATATTAGCACCAGATATCACCTTCCCTATCCTACTTGCTTGTTGAATGAACCTTTCCTAAAAGGATTCACCCAGACCAATAAAGGACTGACAAAGAAGATGAAACATTGGTGGGTGGATGAGGATGAAACCATTAAGGATGGTCAGAAATTGGTCCCCACCCATAGGATTAAAACTCCTTAGAGGTTGTTGGTGTGTTACGAGGAAAATCTCTCTATGGCTAGGGTGAACCACAATAGACAAAAGTGACTGTAGAAATCGACTCAATTCCAACACATGCTATATAAACTAATGTGTGAAGGAGGTAAGAAAGAGGCCTACCTCATCCAAACATTTGATGATGTCCATCATTGAGCACTTCGACCCAAAACTTTATACCTGCAAAAAGTTCTCAACAAACAAGAAAAGCAAGCATATAGTGATAATATAACAGGTTAACACATTACATATCATAATCCATTAATATTCAAAACAAACATGCCCATGTATCATAATACAGATATTTGCAAGATATCAATTGGATGGGAAATGAGTATTTCTATTAATAAATGATCAACAAAAGTGAAAACATTACAAACTTATGTATCAGCACGGTTCAGAACCGAGAAACCGAGTTCCTTCCAAATGGGCCTCCACCACTTCAATCCTCCACAAAAGGCAAGCTCATATAAGGGAGACAAAGAGGTTATCCATTAATAAGGGAAGAGCTTGGGAGATGAACATTGTGTTCATATTTAAAGGACAAAGGGATGCAGACTCAATAATGAAGTAATAATTTCTCTAGAGTAACTTTACTCTGAAAGTTGAATTCTCTCTTCTTTTCCATAGCTCGGAATTGGCTTTTTTATAGTCTTCAAAATGCAATTGAAGGGTTGAGTCGAAAAGTTTCTAGTATATGGAAGGTCAAGGATCATGGATCTTCTATTGTGACATGGAAACCCGACATTTATTTTTTATTTTCTGGCACAAATCCCAATGTACGTGGGTTGTAGTGGAGAAGCCAACGTATATGCATGTTGTATAACTTGTAAGGTGCATACAAGTGGAAAAATATTTATTTTTGTCTCTGGATTCATTAATCATGGAAAGTAAGTTTACATGGGGAAATGGAATAAGGCCCTCTCTTCAAGATTGCATAGGGTGAGGCAAATCTTGTTCTAACATGGTGGCCATGCTCTCACGTTTATATGGGAAGAAAAAAGTACACACTTCCAAATTGACTATATACCTTTGAAAAACAACGTCATTAGAACGAGACATATATTCAGCTGGGAGGATATCCTAGCCTTTAACATATGCCTGCACGCAAAGAATATCCCAGGTATGAAGAAGCCATATTTTTTTATGTATTCTTATATGATAGACGCCATTTTTCCTTAGTGCATTTGCCTGAACTGGGATGGAATTGGGACAAAATTCATCCCCCCATTCATGTTTATTGCTCCCAATTATGGAGCATAAATTTCAAACAGCATTTTTATGAGATTTTCAATTTATTCCTTGCCCATCTGCAACCTGTCCTTTCCTAATTCCTCTGATACAATATCATATCCTTTGAATCTTGAAATGGGATGAAAGGGGTGGTTGATTGGTTTTTCTACAAGTACTATTCATTCATCAGGGTTTACGGGACCACATGGGCCCAACATCTTTTTCCATATTTCGTCCCAAAATGACTACTAATGAGGGAAATAACATACCAAACGATGGGGTTTGGAGCCACCACACTTTTGCAAACCAGTAGTAAAATATTGTGGTCAATACTCCCTCTCCACATTAGAAGTTATTCCATATCCAACACTCAACACGCAAGGAAGGAGACTAAGACCTTACAGGAGTTAATCCTATGCTCGGGTGAGCCTAAAGGCCATGATCCTGATAAGTTAGATACCAGTCATGTCAGGTCTATCAACTCACTCATCCAAATATTCATGTTTTTTATATTTTGAGGAGGATAAATTTAAAGGATTACTTTGATACGATGAAGTCTTGCACCAAATGCCCCATGACATGACAAAGCGAGAACTTGACATCAAACAAGAAGAATTCAAGATGGAAACTTTAGCCCAATTCTAGAA
>JASDQU011101443.1:30878-52400 GCA_032191745.1 Picea mariana
ATCACCACTTCATCATTTACTTTGGTTAATGGTAAAACTTTCGTCCAATGGGTGAAATAATTAGTGGTGATTAGAATGTAATTGTGTCGCTTAGATGAGTGAGGATTGATCTCACTCATTATGTCCAATCCCCATTGCTCGAAAGGTTATTCAATAGAAACAGGTTGAAGTGGAACAACTTCCTTTCTTTCTCTTTATGCTGACTTCTAGTTGATGTCACAACTTTGGGAGTAAGAATGGGAATCCTTGAATATAGTTGGCCAATAGTACCCAAATATTAAAATCTTTTGGATTGTGGTCTCTCCAGAAAAAAATACCTCTAGCTGGTCCACCATGCAGATCTTTGAGAACTTTTTCAGCATCTTGCTTCTCAAGACATTGGATCAAAACTCCGTTTAGAGAAATACCATATTTTCTACACCTTTCAAAAAAAAATCAGATGTTGCAGGTGATCATCTATTTTATTGGAATAGACTATGAAATCATCGAGATAAGTCACCATGTTGTGATTGATAATACCTTTAAAATATATATCCTTTCTCTCTGAAAAGTAGCACTATCATTGATTAGGATGAAGTGCATTATGTGATATGCAAACGTTATCCACTTTATCTTGAAAGTGGTATTTAAACAATCTGGTTCTACAACGAGAACATGATTATAACCAGATAACTCGTCCAAAAGAGAGAACATTTGAGAGCCAGAGACGAGTTGTAAGATTTGTTCCATGGGGGGAATGGGGTGATTTTACTTGTCAGAAGCTCAATTTAAATTCTGTAAATCCACACCCATTCTAATATCCCCTGATTTCTTCATGAGAGATATAATATTGGGCACCCAAGTGGAATGGAGAACTTTAAATATAATCCGAGCATCCAACAATTTATTTAACTCATTTTGAATACGTAGTTCAAGAGTTGGATGTATCTTTATTAACTTCTGTTGTAATGGATTGATACCTTCTTTGATAGAATAATGTGCTAAATAATAAAACTGTCATAAGTCTTCAACTCTTCATACGTCCAAGTGAATACATCTCGATACTTCTTAAACAACTACGTAAAGGTGTGTTTCTCTGCCTCTGAACAACAAGTGCCTAAATTGATGAAATTGGGTTGTTCAAGAGTGCCTAGATTCATCGGAGTGTGCATCATGGTGGATCTATTCATATTTGGATTCATAAGTGTTCTAAACTTGGTTTCAATATCAAACAAATTTTCCAGCGATAACACGCTCCTCAGGATGAAATTATATTTTATCTTGCTTGCTTCGTCTCGATAGTCCCAAATATTATGGTTTTGAACTTCATCATCTATCACTGAATATTGGAATACATCAGCACTGGTAAGAGAACCTACAATCTGAAGATCATCATTAAACACTGTCCAATTTGTGACATTGTCTAGGATGGAAGGCTTGAAAAGGATTTCAACAGTAAAATTGTTATTCAAGGGTGTGAATCTAGATGATGGATTGGATAAAGTATTATAATGTTTTTTTGGGGTATGAGGTATAACGATAATATTGAATGCATCGAAAGAATTGATAAAATTCCATACCTCATGTTGGTAATCTTTTAAATGGGGAAATAGGAAGTGAAAAATGTTTCTTACATGTCTGACTATTTTCTCTGAATCACTAAAAACTTGAAGGCATTTTACCTTAAGGGCGATGGCATTCTTTAGGCCTTGGACTAAGGCTTCATATTCAGCCTCATTATTGGTGCATTCTAACTCTAAATGATAGGATATAAGAGTCTTATATTTATCTGGACCATTGAGGATGCATCTTGCCTCGACTCCCTCCTGAGACCTGGAGCTATCGAAAAACAAAGTCCAAATGTTGGTGTCTAATATTGAGTTAGTAAAACAAAAAACTATCTGCTTCTACTATACTACAATCATACGCTCCAGTCTTAGTGCAATGAAGGAGTTCAGATTATATGTTTGTTTGGATCAAAGATGGATGCACTTCATAGCAACCATGGTCATCCTCAAAAAATTAATTTCCCAAATAAGTATGAGCGAAATTGATGGGCTTACTCTTACCTTCAAGTTTTGTTACTGTATGCTTCATATGTACCTTGTTGTTCACCCTGATCTAATTCATATTACCCTTATATAGAATCCACAAGTGGGTTCAGTCTATAGAGAAATAGCCTTGAATTTTTGCAGACTAGTCCCTTCTCACCAATAAACCATAATCTTTAGGGATATCAACAACAACAATGTCAATGACCTAATGTACTCTAGGGTCAAAGTCCAGTCTAGTCATAACATATTTGATTTCACCTCTTACTTTGACATCTAATCTATCTAACTGTATGATTATAGTATCACTTTCTATGAGACAACATTTATTTTTTTGTAGACTGAGTAAGGCGTGAAATTGGAGGAAGCACCAGAGTACACTAAACAACTATGCACATTGAAATTAAAAAATTCAAAAGTAAGTAGAAAGGGTAGAACCCGAGACCTTGAATGTGATCCTATACTAGTTTCATTTATGGCAGATTTAATTTCATCTTTTCTTTCTACCTTTGCTTCAATGACTTTAAAGTGTTTTCTATCGTAGAAAAGGTGTTGTTGATCTGATGGTCATTGGAGTTAAATGTATCAAGAATCATATCATATTGCTAGAAAAGTATGCAAATATCATACAAGGAGATGTTGGCCTTGGTTTTCTTTAGATCTTCAATAACTTTGTATTTCAAAGCACGAGTTTATGATTTGCTTGGGTTTTTGCTTGTTGGTGAAGTGTTGGGTTTATTATTGGCTAGTGTTGGGATCAAAGTGTTTGTTTCATTGTTGTTGGTTGGTGTCAAAGTGTTTGGTTTGTGATTGGGAGTGGGGGGATTTATTTTCCTAGAAGCAGTGACATTTTTCAAGGGTAGAGGATTGTTGGGTACTTCCCCTTTGGTGTGTAGGTTGTAATATTTGGGTGAAACTTTTGTGACCTATGTATCCCCCACAAAGACCTCTTAAATCTATTCCTTATCTAAATCTATACACCATTTCCATAGAAACATGGTTGAATCCTGAGTAGTATCCTCAATGGTTTCTTCCTTTTCCATTTCCTTTGCATGTTCATCATCAATTTCTTGTTGATATAATAGTTGGTTGATAATTAAAGTAATGGAGTTGATCCATTGAGGACATGTTTTCTGTAAATAGTTCTTCTAGTGATATCAACAAAAAAATTCCATGCCAAAATCATCCATATTTAGAGTAAGACTCGAGGTTTTTGGAGGTTTTGGCGAGTTATCATTCTTTTTAAAGAATAGACGAAAAGGTTTGGGTTTTGAAGACCCTTAACCAAAAAATTTCTTGAGGTCAACTACTTTATTGGATAACTTATTCACT
This sequence comes from Picea mariana, assembly GCA_032191745.1. Lineage (NCBI taxonomy): Eukaryota > Viridiplantae > Streptophyta > Pinopsida > Pinales > Pinaceae > Picea > Picea mariana. Next base: position 34,241 of record JASDQU011101443.1, read on the forward strand.
AGCTTAACAACATTGTCTATATCCTTGGGATTTTTCTCAAAAGGTTTTTTCAAGAGTAAGGGTTTCTTCCCAAATTATTTTTTCTCTTTTGATGCAATGTGCTTTCCTAAAGAGATTAGTTCTTTCTTAACCTCTTTAGCTTCCTCGAAATTTTGGGCTAGTGTAGTTTTGTTAGCATTATTTACAAACAGGCCTATAGAGGGAAGCAATGTTCAAGTATAGTATTCTACAACCAAGGGTTCTAGATGAGCAGTTTCCACAGTGAATTTGTTGAGGAGAGTAATGAATTGTTGGTTGAAGTCCTTAACTTTTTCCTTTTACAAGTTCCTTGAATAAGGTTGCAGGATTTTTCTCATCCCCAAACTTTCCGATGAAGGATTTTTCAAATTCATTCCAACTGTTTGTAGAGCCATCTTGTAGGTTAAAATATCATGTCGAAGGATTGTTCTCAAAGGTGTAGGTAAAGAGTCTACAAAGCACATCTTTGTAATGGATGTCAAGGAGACGAGTGGCTAGAAAGCAATTATTAACATGGTCTTCTCATGAACAAGCTTTGTCTAGGTCGAACTTTGGGAGAAGTCTTTATGAGTGTTTGGGTAGTTCATGCATAGGGCCAACTAAGTTTAAATCACCAGTGGAATTCTATTCTAGTTTTCACCCATGTTATTTTTAGAGTCAGATCCAAGGGTATGGGTATTTTCTGCAAAGGAGTTTCGATCAAATCCTCTATGAAATCAACAAGGATGTTGGCCTAATTCTCAGTTCATCTTACGCAAGTAGCTCTCCTCCTAGGGAGTAGAGAAGATGTTGGTATTTGGCCAAGTAACTTGGCATATGAGCATGTGATGTGACGAGTTTCACAAAACTCCTCGTTAGGGATAGGATACCAAGGTTCGGGCTGGTTTTTAGGGCTTCCAACAACACTTTCAAATGTGAGATTTGAATCTTCGAAGGAAACTTCCTATTCAGAAGAGATATGTGGAAAGTGTTGTTGGACATAAGTATTATTAGATGATTGGTTGTGTTTTTTTCATGGATTTACGTTATCCATGCAAATCAGGCCCTCCTTCTAGTGCCAATTCTATTGAAGCGACAAACTTTCCCTTCAATAGTAGGGAGTACTCCTTGATACACGGTCCTAATTAGACTATGCACCATTTGGTTTAGGAGACCCATGTGGATTCTATCCCAGCTACCATTACTGGGTTTAAGGGTTGATTGGATAGTTATGAATTCAATGGGAATACAAATGCAAACTAACTAAGTGCAGAAATAAAATCTAATCTACCTTATCCTAGCTAGAAGAAACTAAGGTAACCAATGAGTAGCCATGAATGCAACTAATTCTCGCAAATAACCTCTTCCATATAATTGTTAAGAAGCAACAAGTTTAGAAAACACATGCATAGAAACATCATAAACCGATTAGTCTATGTCATGCATTTACATACATAAACAACTCATCATCTCAAGGCAAAGAAGACTAAAAAGAATAAGCAAAGTTGTAATAAATATTTTGATTTGCATAAGGACAATCTATAAGAAAAACGAAATTCTTACAACACATGTAAACATCACACAAATTGCTGAAAATAGTTTACAATGGACAACCATCTACAAGAGTTATTCTCTCCAATAAAATGTCCCTAAGGGCTTCTCAATATTAATCCTCAAAATATTTTTTGAATGTACAATGCTTGAAGATCCCTTTCAAAATGGGCCTCTTCATTTACTTATTGTAATTTAAGTAATTGTTGAAAGTGTCTTGTTGGATTCTGCAAGAAGCAATTACAATTCCTTCAACTTCCCATTCACAATTGTTGTTGATAGGTGTTAGAATGGGATGAAGTTGAGGGAAGTTGGAAAAAGAAAAAATAGAGGGTAGTTGGGAAAAAACGTGAATTTGTTATTTTGTCTTATTCATGTGTCTTTGTCCCTAACATAGTCTTCCAAAAAATGATATTGTCCCTCGATCGATATGACTCTACATGGGATTTTGAATTGTTAGTAAGAGTCTCCATATCCCTTTTCAGGTTGGCCATGAATGCTTGGATCATAGTCTGAACCTAAGCCAATCGAATGAGATGCTCCTCTATTAATTCCATTTTCACCTTAGGGGATTCCTTTGAACCTTCTTGTCTCTTGTTCATGTTCTATTGGATTTTTTCAAAATAATATTCCTTCGTCTTGGTTTTCTTGAATTATTCAATGGGAGGTAGATGTCCCTTATGCATCAAAACTTATGCAGCCTTATGGAGCCATGCACAAAGGGATAATGACTTCTTGATTTCCTTTTCTTCCCTTTCATCAGCCTATTGGCAGTGATTAAGGGTAGCATAATTAATACTTCTGTATCCTTCTAGTGAGTGAGCCATCTTAACCAAAGCGTCCAATTTCTCTACAATCCATCGTTGCATATCATTTAATCCTTCATGGATGGTAACAAACCAGAAATTCTTGGTTTGAATGAAACCGTGTTGGTCCATTATGTGTGTTGATAGTTGATGGAAGACATGGATATGGTCATACATATCAGTAGAAATATCCTTGAGCTATGTACTTACCTTTTCAACACATTCCTTGAATAATCTTAGACCATCTTCATCCTTTTTTGCATTCCTAAGTTGTTATTCCAACTCTTTAACCATGGCATCCTTTTCTTCATTTTGCCAGAACAAATTATTGAGGTTTCATTCTATTTCCATAGTGAAAGAAATGATAGTGAATGTTATGGACATCGGGTCTTTACTAACGTCTTTTTCTATCATAGTCTCAGTGATGATCGACAATGGGTTTCCTCCGATAACTAAGACCTTCCTGGTCTATTGTTGCACAATTTTGTTGGTGTCTTTGTCAAAACTGAACTTCTTTAAGTTCACCACTTTGTTGGGGTTGTAATGTGTGTGAAGACCCAAGTCCATCTCGCTGACTTGAAGGTGACTTCCCGTGAGTTGAACTTTTATTGATATCTCTGGAATGTTGGTGTCCATAGGGGAAGTGTTGTAGTTTAACACTTCATCCTTTTTTCATTTCTCTTCTTCAGTGACCATAGTTGCATCTTCATATGATGCCCTTTTCTCCGCTGTTGCGATTTATGTAGTTCTCCTCTCAACTATTTCTAATGGTTCTACCTCAACTTCTACTTCTTTCTCAACTTCCGCTTTATTTTATGCTTCTGTTGCCACTGCTGCTACTTCTGGATCAACTTATGTTTTTTCCTTGGCTTCATATGTCTTTTATATGTTCTTAGCAATGTCCTCTTTCTTCTTCTAGACTTTTTATTTCTTTCTTCTTTTCTTTTATAGCACTACCTCCTCTCCTTCTAGTGATTCAAATTGTGTATTTTTGTAGCGGTTGCCACTTTCGTTATTGTCTTTTATTCATCTCTTTTCCATGCCTTTTCCTAGGATTTTTCTTCATCAGAGATCCTGCCCGAAGATTTTCCCTGTCCCTTAGAAATAACTTCTTCATACGTTCGGGCATTGCAATGAACCTCTTCTTCTTCCTAGGTAGCTAAAGTATATTCCCATCTGTGTTTGTACTTGTTGCAGTGCTCTTTCACCACTTCCTTTGGGTCATTCCTTCTGAATATGTATTCCCTAAAGTGAAATGATAGCAGTGTTTCTACTTCATCCTGAGATTTTTTAATGCTTCTAAAGGAGTAGGATCTAACCCATAATATTAGAGGGGGGGAAATGGATTTCTTATCCCTATATAGTGAGGCCTCAACTCTGTGTATCATAGTTTGATATGAAATTTCTTGTAGCACAAACCTATCATATATGAATATGGGAAGTATATGAGAATATTTGATAGCTCCATATACCCTTATGTCTCTCTCATGCCCCATGAGATAGAAATCTCCAATTTACTGGACTATTGCTAAAGCTTTGTCAGTCATACATGGAGTGGGTGAGTCGAAAATGAGCTTGTGGAGTGGCGCCTTGAATAAGTAATCACAGATCATGTGACAATCAGACATGTATTTTTTTCTCCGAAATCACTTTGCAGTAGATATGTATGAGAGGGTTGGTTTTCTGCCAGGCCCACTCGATCTTGGGATATTGATGGTGCATGCACAGTATGTCCAACAAGTTGGAGGGCATGTGAAATCTTGGGAATTCACTGGGAGTCATCTCTTTGATGGTTCAAATGGATTCTTCTAGGGATGTTGATAGGATATCATCCCAATTTAAGGATGACCCCTCATCAATGCAGTAGTATATCAGGGGCATCAGGGATAATGTGAATTTCGATGCATCATGTTCCCTGTATAGCCTGCATAGCATCACCACAATATACTAGTATGAATTCCTTTGTGAATTGGCAAGATATTCTCCAAAGGGTTTGAATTTTAACATTTTATCAGGATTGTACCGTATTTTGAATAAATCTTTCACCTTGTGTGGGACTTTTCTAATGAGTTCATCATCCAATGACAAAGTCCCTTTTTCCGAATGATAGTACTGGGCTATGTCAGACTCCTGAAGAGATGTTATGTGTTTCCCCTTAGCATTGATTATATATCAGTTCTCGAGGTATACATGTCGAATGATCCATGAGATCACTTTTGCACAAGGAAATATAGTGGCGTGACCTGCCACCCTATGCAACCATGACTTTCATATGTTCTTGAAGACCTTGAGCTTGTCTTGATCTTCAACCTATACGGGGAAGTTTGTTTTTTAAACATCTCAAAAAATTCACTCCATTTTAATGAAATCCCCTTCTCTATGAGTCCTACAGTGTCATTGTAGACAACCCCTAGCGTGTTTACCTCTTCTTTCTTCCGCCTTTCACTTGTAGAAGCCTTCGTCATGGGATATTTTCTTGCAACTTTATTGTGAGGCGACATGTTTGGATATGCAATAAACATGTTCATCATTGTGAGGTGACTAAGCCGATAAAAGGTTTTAGGTGAGTTCTGAGTGAAGAGAGGGTATATGCATCTGTTGAACCCGTATATGTCAAAAAAATTGAATTTAAAAAAAAAATGTTCGGGAATGGATAGGTCCAAGAAATATCCCTTTGGAATTCAGAGAAAATGTTAAGTGGCAATGAATTAGTTCTTAGCTCTATGGATAGAGAATAAGGCTTGGTTACTTGGGTAGGACAAGAATGCTTTGAGCTACGATGAGGCATGACTTGAGGGGGAAAGAAGAAATGTGAGTTGGTGTTTTGAGAAGAAACATTAGTTAAGTTTCAATCAACGATTTTAAAACAAAACCCTAACCCTAACAAAAACCATCATATGAAATCACAATGATGTGATGAGATTGCAAGCTTACCTGACACTTGATGGACAAGTGGAAGTGTGAAGGTGTTTTGTTGGTGAAAGATTATTCTCTCTCTAGGTGACTTGTCTCTATACAATAAACATTATTTTACTCCTTCGAAGACAAACAAGGGGAAATCAATGTGGGGTGAGCTTTCTTTTATAATCATTTCTTTATTTTATGCATGTAACCCAATGTATCATAGGTCTATATTGGAGGTTCACTGGCCAAAAATTATGTGTACCAAAATAAATATTGTTAACCTGGCCGATAGAAAAGGCTATGGATTGACCATTTTGGTATGAATTCCTCTATTTGTACCGACAATTATGATGTCAAGTTCATCGGTGTCACTAGAAACGAAGTTACCAACTATGTCAATGTAGGGTTTATGTGTATCGAGAGAGACAAGGGGAAGTTTGTCGGTATGTTAGCAACGATAGCAAGAAATATTTCGTTTGTACCAAAGATGAAGTCATTAACTCGGTTGACAATGAGGTTTGAGTATCGAATACGTTGGGAGGATGTTTGCTAGTGCGTATCAGAGACAATTATGGAAACTCCTTCGATATATCGGTAGAGTTCATGGGAACTCCTCTCATATGCCAGAACTTGTTATTCTAAAAAAGGGTTAAGTGTTCATTCTCTTTTTGATATTCTAGAAATTTCACAATGAATGAAAGTAAAGGAATTTTCCCAAGAGGATGAATATCAAGAAGTTGAAGTAGCTTAGAGCGACTTTAAAAGAAAAAAGGAGGGTTCCATTTTTTTTTTTTGGTTAGAATTGAATATATGAGAAAGGACAAAAGAAAAAGGGAATGTGTTGATTCCTATCACAACACATTCCTAACTATTTTAGTGAGTTTTTTGAAGGGAAGTTGGATGACTTGGTGGTTTAAATGCAATCTATTTTTGTGGTGAGAATTGAGAGACTTGAGGGTGACTCAAGTGATGCAAATTCAAAGAAGTCATGTAGAAGTTGGGACTCCTTGATGGGGTGAATGTGCATAATATCTTCGGATGACCTACTTGGACAATTCCTAGGATTGACTTAAACAGATTTGGAGGTGGTCTTGGAGATGGCTTGAGGAATTTTCCTAACTCTTTGATGAGGAACATTGGACATGTCGATGTGGCGAAGCAGGCAGTGAAGTTTGTATGTGTCAAGTTTGAGAGAATGGATGAGGCGCCTTGGTGCTTAGTTTCTCAGCCATATTTTTTGGTTCATGCAATGAATTTAAAGTCATGAAAATAGTGCCAAAGTTTGAATGCTTGATGGAGGTGCAAGGTAGTTTCATTCTAGGAGATGGATGGATTAAAAAAAAAACAGACCGAGAATTGTTGGAAGTCAACTTGAATGGGAATGAAAATCAAGTGACTTGAGTGGTATTCAATCACCTTTGATATGGGACATTGGATGAGGCATAATGCACCTTGGTGACTTGCAGATGAATGTATGATGACTCAGAGATCTGGAAGGGTCGTTGATTGAGGTTGGAATAAGTATTTGTGTGAACATTCCTAGGGCATGGAAATTATTTGAGGTGAATCATTCTACCTGGAGCACTTTGGAAAGTTCATTGGCATGTTTGAGGAGTGTGAATGTGTTGACCATAATTATCAGAGATGTTGAATTGTGTAGAGGTGACTTGACGAAAGGAGGTGAGTTGAAGACTTTTGTTTGTTTGGAGTGTGTGGATAGGAAGATTGCAACATCAAGAGATTACTTGGGCAAGAGTGTTTCTCTTTCTTTGAGAAGAATGGTTGAGGGTGAATCCTAAACATTCCAAGGCATAGAGAGGTAGACACACCAGCATGGCCAAGTGATGAAGTAGTGGGGAAAAAGAAGCCTGGACGTGCAGTTATTGGTGTAGACGAGATGTTTTATATCCAAATACATAGATGAAGATGGGGAGAATTCGGTCAAAGAATCCAGAATTGTGGACTTGATTGTAGTTTAATTCAAGAGGGAAGAGTTGGTTGGACATGCATATGCCCAAATTTCCGTTGAATCTTCATAGACTTGGATGCAATGTAGACTGTGTGCAGCAAGTTGACTAACTATGCCATGTGGTGGACAATGGAGTCAAATTGCCTAGAATGAATATTTTTTGGGGTGAATTCATAGTGCAATGAGGTTAGGGGCTACCTTTCCTTGGTCTAATATTGTTGTGTGGATGGAATAAATTGCACAAGACAATCAAAGTACGGACTCACCAGTAGGTTCTAAGTGCAAAACTTAGATATTGTGGAGGATCTCCTTGATGAAGATCAAACAATAGCAACAATAGTGAGGTAAGGGTGGTGACATAATTTTTAATTACTTCCTAATTAATTTTGGTAAGAAACTAAAGATTTTTTCATTTAATTATTAATATGAGGTTGTATTGAACTTATGAACCGTCGTGCACCGCATATGCACGTATAATGTTGTAATTTCCAATGAGTTGTAGTACTTCTAATGAATGTCACATGACAAGGTGTAAATATGCATGTACCAAGTCACAAATTAAACCACACCACTTCTTGTAATCAAATCCACACTTGTAGGACGGAAAACACACTTTTGCAGGAAAATACATGGCACACTTGCGAGAAAATAAATCCCTCTTGCACGAAAGTAAATAACAATTGCAAGAAAATAAATCACACTTTGCAGGAAAGTAAATCACACTTGTAGAAATGTAAATCACACTTATAGGAAAGCAAATCACACTTGCAGGAAAGTAAAGGTGACTTGTTCAAGTATTAAGATGCTCTTGATTAATGTGACATGGCTCATGTACTAATATGCAACAAACCTCAAGCTATAGGAATCAAACCTCATTTTTCTTGTAAACAAAGGGAATAAACTATCTCAAACTACAAACCACACAATTGTTAACTATAGAGTTAAATGTTATAATGTAGAGTTGTGGAAATTGGAGTTGCAGTTGCAAGAGTTGAATCAAAAAGAGTTGTAGCAATAGGAGTTGCAACAACACAAGTCACATCAACACGAGATGAAACAACTAGAATCGTGGCAAGGGAAATATTAAAGTTGCAACAAAGTTAAATAGAGGAATTTCTATAAATAAATGAAAATATGAATAATGTGTTAAAACTATTCACTCATCAATTAGAAAATGATACCCTACAACGTTAGCATCGAGATACAATAATCGACAAGATTTTAATAGAGGAATTGTTGGAAATAAATAAAAATATGAAAAATATCCTACAATTATTCATTCATCAATCAAAAAATGATACCTTGCAATGTTAGCATTGAGATACAACAATCAATAAGATGTTAATAGAGGAATTTATGGAAGTAAATGAAAAGATATAAATGATGCTATGAATAATTCTACATAATATAGAAAATACAAAAAGTATTGAGCTAAGGAGGGGGGCTACCTCCTTAAATGAGGTAGTGGTATATGAATGCAAAAGGGTGCTTAAGTGCTCAACACACCATTACTTGAACATGAATGAAAAAAAACTTATATTAAATGAAAATGTGCATATCAATAAAATGCCATTCACAAAATCTTTATTTCTTTTCTCCATTCCTATCTCAAAGAGAGCCGAGAGCCGAGATATTTACACACAATGGTCTCTACCTAAATTAACTAAGAGTATCAATGGAAATCCACGAGAATCAAAATGTCTCATCCTGATACATTGTTTTCTCCAAAAGATGAAAAAAATCGAGTGCATGTTGACTAAATCATTAATGGAAAGTGGTGTATGAGTTGTCCATTCCTTTCTGGTGCCCAATTGTCATTTTCATGTTCCTGCATGGTTGTTTGGATGATTGATCAATCCTTGGATGAGAACTGTGTGGTTGACTAATGAGCTATTATGGTAGATGAAAATTTGCAACACTCATCTCAGAGTTGCAGCAATGGTCATGTAGTGAGAGTTGCAGTATGACAAGAGTCACAACACTGAGAGTTGCAGCATGACGAGAGTCACAACACCAAGAGTTGCAGCACTGATATTTGCAACATCGAGAGTTGCAACAATGATAAGAATCACATCAACAATGTCAGCAACTCATAGTTGCAACAACTTCGCTTGAGCAGGGAGTTGTAGTAGCTCATACTCGTGATTTGGAGCTCGTATGTTGGGAAGGTACCTATGTAGTCTTGTTCATGTATACCATTATTAGCACAAAAGGTAATAATCTCCTGAAAAATGCATAAGAATAAGTATTGAAATGACATGTTGATAGAATAATTATACCTTAACCAAAAAAATGCAGCATTGTGGATGAAAAGTGTATTAAGATGGAAATGTAAATAGAAAAAAGGTGTACAAAAAGTGTTGGATGGGTGGTACAAAGATGTCAATTTGAGCACCCGTCAGGTAGAAACTTGTCGTAGTATTTGGAGTTGAATGGAGTGACACGGATGTGGACAAAAAATACTAAGTTCAAGCATAAGGAAGTGCATTATCATGAGTTGGGCACAATTATAGGAATATCTACCCAATCAGTGCAAGGAATGGGGGATATCAGTGTGCAAATACATGATAGAGTTGGTTGAAGTATGGATGCAACAAGAAGTTCATAGAAATTCTATACTTAGACTTTTTTGAAGTTTTGGTTGAGGTTTCAAAAACAATACTAGAATGAATATTGATCATTGCAGTGAGACAATGAAAACTTAGACATTGTAGATAGAGTAGGGGGAGACACATCTTTCCATCATAGAAGACAATTTGGTTGCACACAAAATTGGGAAGAGGGAAGTGTGGATGGTTACATAAGTTGCAGATGATTGTTGTGTGAGTTGGAAACTTGGGGTTTCCATGTCCTAGGGAAACTTGAGATTTCCACTTGAAAAACAAAATGGGGTTTCTAGCAGACTTGGATATTAAAAAATTTGTGAATGTTTTCGTTGATGAAAATGACTTGAGGTGGGGGAAAATGTGAGGTATTCAACTATAAGGGAGAGAATACCCTCACCTACGTCCTCAAGGAGAAAGAACTTGGGGTCACTACAACACCCAAGTATTGCACTAGTTGGGAAAGTGGGTGTCATGGGCATGCAAATGCGCCAAGGGGATTGCTAAAGTATGAAGTGACCAAGAATATGGGGCACGCTTGCAAGAGGAGAAAACCAAGGTCAAGGCATGCTAGTCCCAAGGAAAATGATGGTTGATGAGCACATGGGTTCGTTTGGGCGATCAATTCCACGAAGGGGCACGACGATTTATTTGGATGACCGGGTCCACAAATGGGCACGATGATTCATTTGGACACATGGGTTCGCAAAGGGGAATGACACCCACAAAGGAAACAATGGTTTGCGATGGTGACCTTTGGAGTCCATATAAGAGAATAAAGGTGCACAACCAAGGAAGGAAGATTTAAAGGACAAGGAGAGAAAGATTAGTTTTTCTATTATGAGGTAGACTTAGATGAAGAGTAGTGAGCTCCCTCAAGGAGACAAGTTTCTCCACATAGGAGGACTTGTGTTTCCTTGAGGTGATTCTATGGGAAGTGTTGGGGTGACCTTAATTTTGGTTGAGTTTGGGGGAAGTCTTGTCATAGGTTTGTGGAGGCATGCTAGGAGACATAATCACAAGTTTGTGTGAAGCCTTACAACAAAGAAGAGATGACAAGTCTACAGTCGAGGGCATGTCTAAGGTGAACCATGGAAGGTTTCAAAGATGATTGTGACAAAGAGTCTTAGTGTGATGAATCTATGTATGAGTGTCTTGATGAGGTGAGGTGATTCATGTGATTCCACCCAGTTGTAAAACGAGATGGTAGTACTCATTGTAATTGTTTCACAATAACAAATACTTAGTCGAGTGTTAGGAACGATTTGTGTCACCCAAACTATATATATGTTTCTCTTTTTTGTTTCACAAATGTTCTCTTCATTTCATGGATGTATGATTATATCTGACTAAGTGTTAAGTTGTTAATAATTGTCTTTGTATACAATAGTTGCACTAGAGTATGCGTGTGACTCGTTGGTAGCCTAGAACAGAGTATGGGTATGCACTAGGTGAAGATTCATAGTCCGAACAAGGTATCCTTAGTATTTCCAAGAATCCAAGAGAGAAATGGCATGGTGTCACATGCCCTCAAGAGGTGCATGATCGCAAGATTTAGCAGGAACACTGTAGGGATATGACACCTGGCATATTGAAATGTAGTGCTAATATTGATCAAATTGAAGGGAATTCTCTTGTACACAAGGGTACCCCATTTAGTAACAAAAAAAGTTTTTTTCCAATATTGTTCAACCACTAAAACTTGATTATACCCTTAAAATCCATCTAGGAGAGATATAATTTCAAAACCTGCTATGAGTTGTAGAATTTATTCCCTTAAGGGAAGGGAATTATTGTCTTTATCATATGTCTTGTTAATGTTCCAAAAGTCGACACATAGTTGAATTCACCCACTCTTCTTTATGCCTGGAACACGATTTGTGACCTATGAAGAATTCCTTCCCTATAAAATGATCCTTACATTCAACAATTTCTATAGTGTTTTTTGTATCACCTATTTGAGTGCAAGGTGAAATAGTTGTAGCTCTTGGTAAAAAGGATTATTTTTTCACTTCAACAATATTGTATGTTGGATGATCTTAGTATCATAGACTTTTAGGCCCTAGTAATTCCAACCAAATGTTTTTTTTTATTGCTTAAAGATTTTAGTGCATTGTTGTACTTCTCTCTCTATGCAATAGGTACCTGATTTGATTGTTTTGGGATCCTCTTCTTTTTTTTAGGATTATCACTTTGTACAATTGGGAGGAGTTTTTCATATTGGTATTAATTAGTTTATTAAATTGGTATTGTAAATCCAATAAGTTCTCTTATGTCACTAACCCTTCTGGGAAACTTATTTCTCTTTAGGTTTATTATCCCATGTTTGCAACCAACCAAAACCTTGGCATGTTCTTCATCATTAATTACTTCATTTTTTTATGGTTCCCTCATTGGTTAAGAATTGTAATATATTTTAATATTCATTAAATATGCTAACTATGTTGTTTGGCAATGTGGGTTTGAAAATAAACTCAATAAAAAATGTATTAGTGGGTGAGTTTCCAATGGGGCTAGACAGAAGTTGAAATTTCTATTGAATCAACCTATGCATTCTCTTGCTTAGGTATGGATTTAATATTGAATGTATCGATGAATAAAAGTAAATCCCATCCTTTTTCTTGATAGTTTGAGGCGAGACAAATTGTAGTGAATAATTTTAATTCTTACATGTTTCATTACGATATTAAAGTCACCGTAAGCATTTAGGTACTTAAATTTCATTTCGATAGCTTTATTTTCAATTTTAGACTAATGGAAGGAAGCATATTTATTACTCATTTTCTACAANTAACTATATCGAAAAATCATAACATTCCTAACAAAATTAATGTTATCGCAAAAGGATTGCATTGATTTCTTAGCATGCACGGGCTTGATCTGTGTTATGGCTATATTTATTTCTATATCTACATGTATCCCATATTTTGAGATTACTTGTCCCAATAAATTTCCTTCACTAACAAAAATACATTTCTTTGGGTTTAAGCAAATATTGCACTTTCTAAAATGCTAGAAAATGTGGGTAAGGTGGTGTATATACTCATAGAATGTATTTGAAAATATTGTTATGACATCCATGTATATCATGATGCATTTGTTGACTAAACCCTCTAAGGTAATATCCATGGAATATTGAAATGTAATGTCAACATTAATCAAATTGAAGGGCATTCTCTTCTACACAAAGGTACCCCATTTAGAAACAAAATAAGTTGTGTTTCAATCTTATTCAACTACTAAAACTTGATTATACCCTGAAAATCCATCTAGGAGAGACATCATTTCAAAACCTGTTTCCACTTGTAGAATTTGTTCCCTCAAGGGAAGGGGATTTGTGTTTATCATATGCCTTGTTAAGGTTTCAAAAGTCAAAGCATAGTTGAATTTTTCCACTCTTCTTTATGACTGGAGCAAGGTTTGTGACCCGTGAAGAATTTAATCCCTAGAAAATGATCCTTACATTCAACACTTTCTATAATATTTTCTTTATCACCTATTCAAGTGTATAGGGTGAATTGGTTGTAGCTTTTGCTAGAAAGGATTATTTTTTCACTTCAGTCATATTGTATGTTAGATGATCTTAGTATCATTGAATTTTAGGCCCTCATAAGTCCAAGAGAAAGCGTCTTTGTATTTCTTAAATATTTTAGTATGTTGCACTTCTCTCTATGCAACATGTACCCTAGTAGTTGATTGTCTTAGGATCTTCTTCTATTTTGAGGTTGATCACTTTGTACAATAGCTAGGATTTGTTCATCTTGGTATTATTTATCTTATTGAATATATCTTGTAAATGCATTATCTAGTCCTAAATCATTACCCCTTTTGGACAACTTATTGCTCTTCAGGTTTATCATCCCATATTTTCAATCAACCATAACCTTGGCATGTTCTTCATCATTAATTATTTCATTTTTTATGGTTACCTCATTGGTTAAGAATTGTAATGTATTTTGATATTCATTACAACTTGCTAACTATGTTGTGTGGCAAAGTAGGTCTGAAAAGAAACTCAATAGAAAATTTATTAGTGGGTGAGTTTCTAATGGGGTTAGACAAGAAGTTGAAATTTCTAATTGAATGCATTGAATGTTAAAGTAAATCCCATCCTTGTTCTTAATACTTCTTGACTTGAGATAAATTGTAGTGAATGGTGTTGATTATTATATGTTTCACTATGATTTCAAAGTCACCATAAACATTTAGGTACTTAACATTCATTTCAATGGCATTTTTATAATTCCAAATCGAGTCTACATATTCTATTGTATTGTTGGTGCACTCTAATTATAATATGTAAGAAGTGAGTGTACAATCTTGTTGAGGATTTGTTAAATTACATCTATCTCCTATTGTTATTTTAGATTTGGATCCAATGAAATATAATTGTCAAAATTTAGTATCTATATTTACGGCAATTTTTTTTTGTAATTCCCTATTTTTCTACCTTGTTTTTCCTTGGAGACTTGGACTATTAGATGTGTGTGATGTTCTAGATATGAAATTCATAGTTATGATGTTGGTGTGTGTGATGTTCTAGATATGAAATTCATAGTCATGATATTGATGAGTCACTAAGTGATATGAAACATTATGACCATTATGGTTTGACACCAATATGGTTTGATTATGATTGGTTATACATATATGTAACATTTAGATTGTGATGTTCATGTGAATGAATTGTAATATGTAGATTGTTTCTACACACATGTGACATTGTGGTTTTGATTATTACTAGTTACAATTATGATGTGTTATGGATTTATTGTAATATGTGGATTGTTTCCATGCACATAATTGATATCTTATTCGAAATTGTGGTGTTAACTTATGTCTTAATTAGTTTTGAATAATTGAAGTATTGTGAATGGATATATGGGACATGGAATTTATTATGTTATTCTACTTGAAACGATTTACAATGTATTTGACACAAGTTCATCATTATGTAATATGTCGTGAGCACRAGTTGATCAGATAACCAATGAGGCTAGAGACCCAACAATTGTGTGAACCTTGTGAGAACCCATACCCATGAAGGTTACCACCAAGATTTACAATTATGGATTGAGGATTAAATAAGACTCTCATCAAACATGTACCAATTACTTTAGACTTGTATGTACTACTTAGAGCTTGAGATATTTTTAGATGCCTAGGGTGGTAAATCATTGTGAGATGATGAAAGTCAAGTAGAGAATTAGTGCAATGTTGTGAATTTTGATCCATGACATAGTAATTGATGTGATTATTTGTCACACAATCCCATGATGAGTGGAATATAAAGACTAATCTCAACAAAGAGACCCATGCCATGGAAAGCGAGATCATTTGATCACTAAGAGTTGAAAACTAGGTGTTTTAAATGATAGATGATGGATGAAGATTAATCGGTGGATTGTGTGTGACTATTTGTTAACATTCTTTCTACAAACAGTTTTGATATATATGATTTGATTTGATTTATTGAATTCTGCATTACAAAAAGAATATAGACCAAGATTGATTGATTGTCCATTATTAGTACATTTGAGAACCTACTTGTGATGGCTACATAGGTGTGCCCTCACATGTATGCTATTATACGTATAGTTAGATATGCAAATTATATATTGGATATGTAAGAGGTGCAATTTGTGTAATGCTTGTTTGGTGAAAATTGCACATTTAATCGATGCAAATTGTATGATGGAATTATGCCATATGTGTAAGTATTAAGTAAGAAAAAAAAAAAATCTCATTCAAGAAGCATAAATTACAATCATAAGGTGTCCATAGCACTGTCCAAAAAATTCCTTTAAGAGGTCAAAATAGTAATATCATGCTCAGAGAAATATATACATACATATATGTATGTATGTATGTATGTATGCATGTATGTATGTATAACTTATTAATACTATTATTTTGGTTTTTTGTATTTGAAAGTAGTATTTTCCTTACTTAATACTTACACATATGGCACCATCCCCCCCACCTGCCACACACACACACAAGTCATGAGGGTTTGTTCAATTAGTCATGAGACAGACGCAAGCTCTCTCCCTCAAATTCAGGGAGGTCATGAGTTCAACTCTCTTGATCCCCTTAGGGTTAGGCGTGGTAATCGGGGTTGGAAATTTACCATCCATGGATCATGGGGGACTACTTAAAGAATTTTCCGACACATATGTAATCCATGATGGAAATCCCTCATAGATTCTCTCAGGCTTACTGATCGAGGATTGCTATAGACTCTTAATGGGTCTTTTTAGTATAGTTGAGTTCTTGTTGTCTCCCATGAAATTTTTTACTTGAGGTACGTTATCTTTTGAAAACTACATATTGTATCCCAATAATATTTATGTAAACAGGTTCAAGCCAATCCACACAAAAAATGTCGACAACTTTATTCTTGTAAAAAGTTAAGAGTTACAACTAATATGATCCTATGTGGGTTGTCTTGGTCAAGAAAATGGTCAACCTATTTACGTAAAGATCATTGGGATACAATATGTAGTTTTCAAAATATATTTTACCTTAAGTAAAAACTTTCATGGGAGGCAAAAAGGCGTCAACTACACTAAAAAGACCCACTAAGAATATGTTGATACTAAGAGGGGGGTGAAAGAGTATCAAGTACAATTTAAAAAAAAATCAACTTACACTTAAATCATTGAATTATATACAATGAGAAATGAACAATAGTATTACACCAATACACCACAATACACCATGCCCAACATATGAGAAATAATCAATAGTTATTGTTCAAGGGAAGTAATGACTTCCAAAGGTAGCTACAACTTCCATATAAAGGGAGGGATAAACCTCCAAAAGGAATATAAAATCATACAATATCAAAAGAGGGTTGACCTATCCATCCTTGCCCCTTCCTTCCACCCAAGAATATATGAGAGATAATACAACTTTACATTAAATTATCACCATCAACCAACCATCACATAGAACCTGATAATGCTTCCTGATACTTCTTCAACTTCTGCAATTCTTCAATTCTTGGAATACTATGATCCTATAGATAATATTACTCAATGTATTCTCTGAAATTCCTCAAAGTTTCAATCATTGAATCCTCCCAGAAAAGGAGTTATAGAGAAAATGGTAGACCTTATTAAATTCTAGTTTATTCAGGAGAGCAAACTTGCACAGCATGCCCCACGCTCAATTTTTAACATCATATTCTGAAATTTTTACACAGGAAACTAAAGCCTGTACTCTTTCCAATTCAATTGGTCTCACTTCATTTGGATTCTCTATGAATAAGGTATGATTGTCTTACCTGGAACACTTGTTTATGACTAGCTTCAGGACTAGTCAAAAACCCTATCTTCCACAGAGTGTATCTCCAAAATTATAGCGAATAAAGCGCTGAAATGTTTACCACAAGTACCTATATATGTATTCTCAATACCATACCAATTTCACCATATCAATCATTCTAGAAAAACAATTATATAGAAAATCGTAAGAAAACCTATAAATAACATACCTTAGAACACATCACCAAAAGACTTCATCCTCCCTTGAAATCCAACCTTCTTTACTTCATATTTCCTCTAAAATTTGACTTATATCTTATTGTTCATTAACAAACTTGTGTGTGTTGAAAAATCAATGTTTAATGAGATGTATTTATACCCTTTATGTCACTTCCTTTTAACATTAGGGTTGACCTGACACTTTCTTATTTTGTAATTCTTTTCTTTAATTATCTACATGACCGACCTGTACTTCCTTCTTCAATTCACTTTGTCATCTTCAAAAATTCAATTCTCCTAGACAATGAGGATCCATGTGACATGCCACCTACCATTGGAAACAACGTTATGTATACTATCCATCCATGGGTGTTGTATCTGCATATGCATTATCCTTCATGTCCAAATACCTTCATCAATATTGCGGTCCAAAACCAATGACTAGGGTTGACATCAATGACAACAACCAATCTTCCAGCAATATCCCCCTTTGTCATTGATGGAAACACTGATGCTCCCCCTGTCATCATCACCCCAATTTCTGTCCCCCTTTGACATCGATGGAAAAGGGTGGGGTTGATCTCCCTAAGTTCAATGGCATAAGGTGACCTTCTTCTTTGGGGCTACTCCTCTTGAACATGTGGCACTCAATAATAATTCATCCTTATTTTTGGTCTTTGGGACTTTTTCTTCCTTTGATTCCTTTTGTGTGGCTTTTGTCTTCTCTTTCTTCTTCATGTCTAGGATGTACATGTTGGTCGGTCTTATTGTTGCAATTGAAACCAATCTTCCTGAGTTATTTTCTCTGATTTTACATTTTTCGGGAGTCAAACATAAGAGTGT
>JASDQU011101444.1:19996-36490 GCA_032191745.1 Picea mariana
TCTTGTCATCATTTACTTCAGACGGGAAACAGGACCAAGGTCGGATCAAACGACACTTGGAGGTCGCAGCAATTCCTTCTATGAATCATGCATGACATCTTTGGCCCTTTCTGAACATCTTTTTCCTTCACACGTGACCGGGGGCTATGACCGCGCGCTTATCCCTGAAGCACTTTCGGCGTTCGCGAACGACAAGAGTTAATCTTTGCTTCTTGAAATTGCGATGTGTGAAATGCCGAGACGGCTTTAATCTCGTGCCACGCACCCTCTGGATCTGACGGTCCCGACTTCACCCGACAATGCAGTGGGCCCAGGCTTTGGACGCCTTCGGCACTTCACGACTCATGGTGGGGAGGAGTTAGTCCTTCTGTTTCAAAGCTACGGTGGGCGAAAAAGGCGAGGAGCCCCAATCGCGTGATAGGTGTCCGCTTCAGATGGACAGCTGAGATCTTCTCGACAACACTGTGGGCCCAGGTCCTCGTGCCCTCGCAACCTCGTCGGCTGAACCGTTGAGCTTTCACCCTCCTATTTCACGAGTCTGCGAGATGCGAGAACTCAACGGCATGCAGACTTTATCTTCGGCGAACGCGTGTCCACCTGTTGACCACATGGTCCCACCTTATGCTCTGCCACATGTTCACACGAACCTCGACACTTCGCAACCTGCGAATCCTAATGCCAATGCCTCAGGACTTCTTGCAGCGAGGTCCCGAGGGCTTCTACCACCTATCCTCCAACGGTCGAAATCTCGCAACCTCGCAAACTTGTGATCCTCGCGGCCAATTCCTTGGGTATTTTCTTACGAGACTCCGATGCACGATCCCGAACCAACAGTCCAGATTTGCTCTTCTACCGATCCGACGGCTGACACCATTCACCTCTTTAACAACATTTGCGCTATTCTCGACCTGACTCGGTTGACTGCAATTAACCACCGACCGCTGATCTGCTTCGCAAAATAGACTTTGGATGCTGCCGACGACATTTTGCCCGCTCGATTGACTTGCTCTTTGGAAAAACAGGAATTCTCCCGTGCTGCGCTTGAGCATTTCGTGCAACTTGCGGATCCGAATGCTCTAGAGCTCGTGACAAGAATTATCGCTAACAGGTTGTCTACTTCTGGTATTGTAGATAGTGGAGGTAGATGTTGTCTACTTGGACTTTAGACCGATTTCACTCTCAACAAATTTGTTAAAAATAAACTTAGCTAATAAAAGAGTCAAATTCGAATCTCATCTCATTATTAGCAAGCATAATCATTCTTAATTTAGCCCTCCCTGAATTAGTTGTTTTCAATCTGGAGAAGAATACCAAAGTTTGACATTCAATTTTATGAATGTCATTTCATTGTTATCCTTAGTATATGGCATATCAATGTTCATTTTTTTTTAAAAGAACACTATACCTATGTTGGAATGGTAGTCTTTTCAATTATAATGCAAAATTATAGGACCGTGTGCATTTTTTTTTTTCTTGTGAGATGTTGGACATGATACTATGTTTCTCCTCTTTTTGATGTTCTACAATTGTTAAAATCCTCGTAAATAACTAATGAAAATTATATGAACTTGCAAGTTATACTTGGGGGCCACTAATTGATCATGTAGCTTTTGCTTTAAAAGTTGTTTAAAACATCTTTTTCATTATTATAGTCATTTTATACTATCTTGATGCAAAACATTTTTGAAGAACAAGATTATTCAAGTGCATTGTTGTTGGTTATGATTATTTGTTTAATTATAGTGGTAATAAATATTACAAATAGATATATTTAGGTTGATTATGATTTTCATTTGGTGTTTATGGCTTCTTTTGTTACAATTGAATGGTAAAATTGCTAATATGCATATTAAAAAAAACAAAATTCACTTCTTTCTTTTTAAAAGATTTAAAAGGTCGGGACTATGATTTACTCACTAATTATTCATAAAAATTGTCCACATTTTAAATTCTTTATATATATTAAAAAAAATAAAAAATTCACTTCTTTCTTTTTAAAATATTTAAAAGGTAGGGACTATGATTTACTCACTAATTATTAATAAAAATTGTCCACATTTTAAATTCTCTATATTGATAAAGATTACAAATAAATGGAAATGAATTAAATGTTTTTCATGCTGGTGTAAATGCAAATACATATGTTTTTATGATATTCATGAGCTTTAAAAAGTAATTAAGTTAGACTTGGTAAAGTTGTCTTATACTATTAAAGGAATGATGTTTATCTTCAACTTTTTAAGAAAATCTTAAAAGGAAATGGTGTTTATCTTTAACTTTTTCTTTTCAAAAAATTTATAAATTAATTTACAAGATATTTTTTTTAGATTAGTTCATAAAATCATGAGCATTGGTCATAATTTCAACATTATTCATTTTGTTTTTTAATATCATAATGTTGAAAATTTTGTTTTCATGATAATCCAAATTATGATAAATAAAATATTTATATTATTTCAATTTCCTTTAATTAATGATTCCATTATTTATCTTTAAAATTCATAATAATGTAAGAATCTTCCTCCTATTAATTATTTTTTGCTTCTCTTTAAACTTTAGAAAGATGTAAGATTTATTATTATTGATATTGTTTTAATTTATTGTATTATTTTATGTTCATATAATCAGTCTATTCCCTAGAGTTTATGCTCCAACCTGTTTTAAATCTGTGATGGTAATTGTTTATATTAGAAACAATAACATGGAGCCTATATTTTCTCATACTTAGCAATATAAATTGTTCATACTTAATCATAACTTTAAATTCAATCAAATTACATACATTTTAAATCAAGAGAATGAAGTAAGGAGTGTTGCATTTAATTTTAAAATTATAGGTTGAATTTTTTGGGAGATTATTTCAATTTTATTCCAGGTCTCACTAAATATATTACAATCTAAAGTTCACATCCATATAGAATAACTAGGATGATTAGAGTGTTGAAAATGAAGTTTTTATTATCCCAATCTCAAAGTACAATATTTTTACATATATTCTTCAAGACCATAATAATATTTTGGACCACTAATGATTAGATCTTCAAAGTATAATTTTACATATATTATTCAAGACCATAATAATATTTTGGACCACTAATGATTAGATCTTCTTGACATTTTGGTTCTAGTGTAAATGAAAATTGAAATAGATGCTTAAATATTTGTAACATAGTATCTCTTCAAGGTATAATTACTATACAAAATGGTAGGATAAATCATTTTATTATATTTAATTAACATAAATTATTTTTTTAGATTTAGTTAACATAATCTTGGTTTTATCAATATGAATGGCATGATCATAATTAATGTTTGAAAAAATGTTGGAGAATTTTGAGTTTCTTGTGAACATTGTAAATAAATTTTGCAAGAAGAGCAACATCATCAATGCATAAGAGAAGAATGACAACGAGTAAAACCATATTGATATCAATGCAACCCTCCCCTCCTCTTATAAACATTGCTCAATTCGATTGATATAGATGCCAAAAGGGTGGGAGAAAGGGGGTCTCCTTGCTTAAAATCAATATTACAATTAGTGCCCAATAAATATTGGTTATTACATTTTATCATAGTAACAATATTTTAGTAGATCCTAATTACAATAGTATGGAGCCTAAGAGAGGTACCTACTTTTTCTAATTGTTTCCATAGATTGACTCTAGGAACCAGGTATAAATGTTTTCTAAAATCATCAAAAAAATAGATGAAATCTTCAAATTTATTAATAAGAATATAAGATGATTAAGGGTTGGTTAAATACCAAAATTTTCTCATTACACACTATTTGTTTGTTTGAAATGTATTCATCAAATTTTGTACTCTCAATTCTTATATTTAAATAAAATGTTTCTTTAAAGAAATAAAAGAGTATGATTGTTTAATCCACAAATTTAATAGTATTATATATATGTGAAACACAAGCATCATGGAAGCAACTCATGTTTGCAATGAGCTTCTAAAGTGATAGAATTATCTTTTTTAAATATCCATGAAAATGGTGGGGATATGGTAAATATCACTTATTACAATACCAAGAATTCTATTATATGGAAGCAATGGAAAATGTTACAAGAATTAGAACTCTCCCATGACTCTGGTAAGACTAAAAAAATCCTAATGCTCTTTAAAGGGAAGGATTTATTCCACTTAGAATAAATGGATGAATTATTATGGTACAAAAACTTGTCCCCTTAGTAAAAGTCCGATTCTCAAAATGTTTGGTAGAGTGTCTTCTAGATGTCCCAAAGGACAAGATTTCAGAAATAATATGGGGTAAAAATGCATCCCAAGGATTAATACCTTCCTCTAGTTGTTGGTCCACAAAAGGATTTTGACTGCAAAACATTATCCCTACAAATGAGATCTTGAAGGTCTATCAAATTTCTCTCCATGTATAAAAACAAGGAGTCCAATCAACATTTATTTTTGGAATGATTTTATGCACTTACTATTTTCCACTAGAATAAAACATGGAGGTACCTGAATTATCCAAATCCTAGGATGTTATCTTTAGACCCTATCAGTCTAAATTCATGAGTGAAATTGAAAATATTCACTCTTAGGAAGGTGTGGAACTTACTACCCATATCCATATTTTTGTTATTCTGGCTAGGAAGGAACACTAGAGGGTTAAAAGAGTAGAAAATCCCACCTCACAAATCAAAAGTTACAACAGATCTACTAAGGAAATCCTTAGTCAATTTCTTTAGAGGAGATATGATTACCAAAAATCTAAGGAAAAAAGAGATTGAGGTCCTAATTTTTTTGTGGTAAAAATACTTCTTATATTCACATAAATATATTTACATAAAAAAGAAAAACATACAATGGTACTTACATCCTCTTCATCAAAGAAACAAGAACATAAATAAATCCTAATAGGAAACAAGATCTAACAATTTGGCATCCTTGACCAAAATAAATATTTTTGCCAAAAACTTCATACACAATTCCTCTCTACACATATGACAAAAAGAGAAGAAATAACTAACCTCATTCTCAAAGAATTTTTTTCATTGAAGCTTCCAAAGAACTAACACAACTAAAATTATCAAGAAGTGATAGATACCACTAAGATATGAGTGAACAAAGTATATGGTGTCACTCAAAAAATATGCATGCCAATGAAAACTCCACTAAAGAACAAGTGCCTACTCTATCTGGAAATGATTCCACCAAAACCATTTCCAATCTAAGCTAGGAAGGAAAAATACCATAAAAGGCTTCACTCTTAGCCAGCTGAGCCTTGGTGGCTAGGCCCTAGTATATCATTATCCAAGCAAACACTTGGAGATTTTAAGACATCTTCACTGACCACATACTATGCAACCTCTGAACCCACCAACCCTCAACATCAAATGACACCCACCTTGTGCTAAGAACTAGACTAAGATCATGACACTAATAAAAAATGGAGTATAAACTACAAAAATTGTACTGCATGAAGTGGTGCCCATAAATATACTCCCAATTGTGCCAAATGGGTCATGACATGTCAATATTAATATTGAATAGGCCTTCCTACTAGATGAGGTCAACTGTGTCCATGATGGTGGGTCGATCAAATGAATAAAGGTCATACTCATGAGATAAGTATCCCTAAAATTTCCAAGAGTGAGTATTGGCATTCCAAAAATCCCTCCAGAGAAAAATCATTTCTTGTTCAACCAACGAACCTAAAAGTGAGGGAGTTACACAATACAGATGTCTTGCAACCTCCAACTCCAAAAAATTCTTCTAGCCAAATCCCACCTTACACAACTACCCAACATGTGATAACTCACCAAACCCAAAACCTTTCTCTAAGAAGACCATATACTCTTGAAAATAAAAGTGCGTGCTATATGAAAACTGATGGGTTATTGAAATGATGTCAAATAGTCCAAAAGATTCTCTAATCTTGTAAATATGTTGTGTGGTGTGCAACTTGTGTCTCAACAAGACTTACAGAACACTCCTCCAAACATCACACCACCCATTTAGCTGCAAGATTGTTCCCCTAAGTCACCACATCAATCAAACCAAGGCCTCCATAATCCTTGGGAATATTACAAAAATCCTAAGGCACCATTGGTAGACCTCGAGCTCCACCATAATTATCCCACATATTGCAACACACCCACGATGGGGCATAAATGTTTTTCGCTTTTCTTAAAGGACAGATTCTCCATCCATGGTTTCTAATTTGGAAGGTCAAGGAACCAGTCCGACCTCTAGGTCAAGGATATCCGATTCTGGAGCCAAACGAATCTCTGCGACCTTGATTGTCTCATTCTGTAATTAGACGCAGACCCTTTCAACTTCCTGGTGTAGGTCGAAAGGTACCCGTGACCCTACTCTCACTAGAAAATTTGGGTCATTTTGTGATGGCTATTTCGACGCTCTTGCAACGTTATGTCGTGGATATTGTGACGAATCTTGAGCCTCTCAAACATAGTATCATGGAACGTGGAAATTTCGACGAACTTCAATTAACGTTGCAAGAGCGACGACCGTAGGGAACTTCTCACAATTGCGACAAAAAAAGAAATATCGTCGTCAATACGACAATATAGGCAAACTAAGTGAAACCAACTGTTCGTTGCAATTGAGACGACAATTTTCGTGGTTTATATAGAAAATTCCTCGCAGGGTTTTTATTACCGTCAAAATTGTGACGATAAATTTTCTTGGTTTATATAGCAAATTCGTCACATGATTATTATTTTTGTCGAAATTGCGACGACAAATTTTCTTTATTTATATAGCAAATTTGTCGCAAGAATTTTTATTGTTGTCGAAATTGCGATGACAACCTTTCTTGATTTATATAGAAAATTTGTCGCAAGAATTTTTATCGTCGTCAAAATTGTGATGACAATTTTTCTTGATTTATATAGCAAATTTGTCGCAAGAATTTTTATTGTCGTCGAAATTGCGACGACAACTTTTCTTGGTTTATATAACAAATTTGTCGCAGAAATTTTTATTGTCATCGAAATTGCAACGACAACTTTTCTTGGTTTATATATCAAATTCATCGCAGGATTTGTGTTGTGCGTCGAAAAATATTTATTTAAAAAAAAATAAAAAATTTGTTTTTGGGCGAAATAAATAAAATTTTATTTTAGAGCAATCTTGTGGGAATTAATTCTAACTTGAAAGTTAACATTAATCCATGTTAATCCATTATGGGATCAAATATTCACTTGAAAGTGATTTTAAGCTAATATATGGTAAGAGTGTGCCTCGGGAAGAGGCCAAATAAGGCTTCCAAATTAAAACTGTATCCTAAAAACCAAAAGCGACTTGGAAATTTGCATGAAACTATTAAAACTTTGCTTAAGTTGTTTGGTTTCCGTGCCATAATAATACAACGACGAAAAATCGATTACTATAAGTCCCTGCTGCCCAAAGGGTAGGGACTAATAAAATAAAACAAGCCTTGGAGAATACAAATGAAAACTGAGGGGATATTATAGCTATAGGTAAGCATGAATGTATGAGTTCATAAAAATAGTGATGTTTCAAGGAACACAATTCTAACACAATAGATTGCGTACATGATTTACTACAAAAGGTTTTCATAATTGTAGGAGGGAATTGAACATTATTTTTAGTATGTTCCTAAACATTAATAGAAATAAATTTCATCCTTTATTATGTTCCTAAACATTAATAGAAATCAATTTCATCCTTTATTGATTTTCTCATTTTTTGGTATTCAAAATCTATGGGAAAATTATATTTTCTCATTTTTTGGTATTCAAAATCTATGGGAAAATTATATTGACACTAGGAACAACATTTGGTAAGCTAATTGTATGTTCTCAATATTGAAGTTATATATTCTCTTTATGTATATCTATGTGCATAAGTGTATTTAGTACTAACATAATGTTTTACAAGACAATTCATGAATGCTACATTAACATGCATTTTCTATAAGATCCTAAAATATTCATGCTCAAGTACCAAAGGGAAATAAATTTGCAATTCATGAATGTTGCATTAACATGCATTTTCTATAAGATCCTAAAATATTCATCCTCCAGTACCAAAGGGAAATAAATGTAATGAATGTTCACGAAACTACTTCTCTCAACAAAGAACTATGATAATCCTCCAAAGAAACCATATTTCCATATGCATTCAATATGTTGATTAAGTTGATTCCATAAAATTGGTAGCAAGTAGCATTAACATGGAGCTTTCATATTTCTCATTGCATTGACTACACTTTAGGGCATTCACTTGGTGGTAGCTTGGACTTAACCATGAGGTTTTTGGTTTCTTGTTTATCATTTCTTTGTTCAAGAGTTTATCATGTAATTACAATAATGATCTAAGGAAATCACCATTCTAGAATAAAAATCACAATTGACAAGTTATGTTAGCTATAAGTAACCATGAAAGTATGTGTGCAAAAGAATATGATATCGTTGAGTGGAACATAGTTTTGGAACAACATATTTTGTACAATATTTTCTACACAAGGCTTTCATAATTTTAGGTGGCAATTGCATATTATCATTACCATATTAATAACTATCAATAGAAAACAATGGCATTATTTATATATGTATCCCTCTTTCGATACTAAAAGTTTATCTATGATGAATATCTCTTGAAGTTATCTCTAACATTTCATAATCTAATTGTACACCTACTATAATGAAGTTATATATTTTGTTTATGTATAGTTGTATTCTAACATGTTTATTTATGAGAATATCCAACCATGCTACAATAAAATGGGTTTTCCACAAGAGATTTACATCTTCACTTTCAAGTAAGTACAAGGCAATAACTATATGGTGATCTACTAGAATACTTACATCACACAAATAAAAAGAAGTATGCTATTTTTTTCAAAGTAGACATACGTTTTTTTTTTTTAACTTTTATAGACATAAACCAATACGCTTCTATCCATATAAGATTTCATACCAAACAAAACCTATAAGTAGAAGGAAATAACTATAAAATCCATTCACTAAACGACTTCTCTCACAAAAATAAAAAGAACCACTTTCTTTTGTCAAAGTAGACTAGATATGGGATTTAATTTGTATAGAGATAAATCCATACACATATGGGCACATAGGATTTGATACCAATGAAAATATATAAACAAAAGGCTTAACTATAAATATGAATGACTCAACTACAAATTTGACATAAGTCAAAACAATTATGGTATTTCTTCAAAATAGTAATATAGGTTCAATGTAGAATAAAGTGAACTTTTTTCAATACAAACATGTCATGGTCGCCAAAATCCCAATGCAAATAGAAACAAGGGGGAAAACACCATGAATAAATTTTTTTATTGGGATAGACATCATTGGGATCAAATTCTATAGGAGTCCATGAAATTCAACTAACTCTATAAAAAGGTCAACATGAATATTCACTAGGTTTGATAGGAATCTTTGTAATTTTGCTAAGTCTAGGTTCTATAATTTTGGTAGAAGCATAGGAAAATCTAGTTAACACTTGGCACCTTGAAAAATAACAACCATGTATTAAGAAAAATAAAGGGAAATAGTAAGGTTGAATCAAAGTTCATGATAAATTTATATCATAATACCACATGTATTGATTCTATAAGGACCATACACTAAATTGATTCTCTTCCATAGGTAAAAGTAGTTATGGATGTTCCATCAAATTTTTTTTAGGAAATAGGCAATCTCATTATCAATTTAGCAAACTATATAACAAGTTCAACAAATTCATAGGGGTTTTGTTATAGGCATTTTCATTATCAATTTAGAAAACTATCTAACAAGTTCAACAAAGTCATAGGGGCTGTGTTAGCTTTCGAGGTTACTTTGAAAGTGTTTACACCATGTTTGGGGGTGCTTCATGAGATTTGGGGTACATGGTGTATGATTATACCTTGGATGGTTTGAGATGGATTTTCACATTGGAGGTGGTTTACTTAGTGGTTGATTAACCTTAGTTGAATGATTGCATTACATTCCTCCTTGGAGTGTTGGAGATAATTAGATAAATTGGGACATTATTTATGTTGGCCAAATTTATATTGGTTGCTTTCTTGGGAGGATGCCCTACATTGGACAAGAAGAATTGACATTCCAGAGGAGGGGATTGAGCCCTAGACAACATAGGGTAGCTTGGATTATTTCATGGAGGCATGTATTTGACTTGGGGATGCATTGGTTGCGATAGTGTTCATGTAACTGGAGTGGAACCAATGGAGCATGTGGCTTAGTAAGTGGAGTGGAACCAATAGAGCATGTAGCTTAGGAGGACTGATGGAGTCCTTGGATGCTTGATAACCATTGCATAAGCCCATACCTCTTCATACTCCAGAGATCATCATGGGAAAATGCAAGGAGGGAAAAAAGGCCCACCATTGGTATGTGATTAACTTGGTAAAATATCTGGGGTGGCTGGGATGGGCAGTGGAGGGGGGTGTCACCATGGACTGTGGAGGAATAATTGAAACTTATTTTGCATGGGGACTTGGTGTTTTTTCCAATAACTAAGCAAAATCTTATGCACTTTGGAAAGGATTGAAAATTTCTAAAGGTTCATGTGCTCAATCGTTGGTTGTAGTGAGAGATTCAAATACAATCATTAATCATATGGAATTCATTGTGCACTAAAATAGTCTCATTCAACTTCAAGGTTGTTTTCTTGTTGAGCTGACAAAACAAGAATTATTTGGTCTAGAGGCAAGCAAATACTAGATGGTAGAGTATAGAATATATGTTTATGGAAGGAAACTATAGAATATATGTTTATGGAAGGAAACTAAGTTAATGAGACCAATTTTCAAGATGGTTTGTTAGCAATGACATATGCAAGTTATGTTTTATTTGTTTCAATATTTTAAATTCACCTACTTATTTCTAGACCTAAAGTGTTATTAAATCCTCCATAAATAAATGTGGGTCTATTCCAAAGGTCATGCAATCTACAAAACATAAAGCATCGAATCCATATGTATGTTGAAACTTAAAATTTTATTAAATTGAATTAAGAGACGTGTCAATCCCATGGAGAAAACCATGCCAAATCCTAAAACATGATATGTGAAGGATGATCAACTCAACTGGCACAAAATTTATATGAAAT
The DNA here is from genome assembly GCA_032191745.1 of Picea mariana. NCBI lineage: Eukaryota > Viridiplantae > Streptophyta > Pinopsida > Pinales > Pinaceae > Picea > Picea mariana. The sequence continues at coordinate 31,088 of JASDQU011101444.1, forward strand.
CCATTTAAACTTCACTTCAAATCTAGAAGTCAACACTTAGATATATTTTGATGAAAAAGAGAATGAGATATATTTTTAATCCATATGTGAAAGAATTTCATGTGTGATCTTCTGAAGGTATCAATATTTGTCTCCTTAACTCTAAATTGATGACATCATCAATGATATGTGGCAACCTATGATTGGTCCATGCCTCAACAAGATGACTTGATAAAATCACCATGATGACGTGGATATATATGAACCTGTTGTGCATTACTCTCTAATAATTGCATGTTTATAACTAATTTATACAATGTTGATGTCACTATACTATATGGTAGGATCTACTAATCCTACCATGAGTTATATAATGTCAAGAGAAGAGTTTCTCTCATGAGGTGTATTATGAAAAAATACCCTTTTAGTACAACTATTGTCATGTTGTTCATCACACTTTATGTGATTTCCATATAATGGCCATCACATACAAGAAGAGGAGGTTTATCTGGAGCTCAATTGGTTCCATTATATTTGAGAATGGAGTTTAGTGGGTGTAATATGCATATGAATCTATGTCTAGGCCTAGAGGGTAACTTCCTTCTAACACTATTATTATGGTTTGATCTCATGGGTGAGTTACACATTTGTTTATTAATGGTAGATGGATTGAATTGATCTAGTGTGCTTGCAAGATTTCATTGTAATAATATTTATATGAATGATAAGTATGTAGTTGGGATTTTGAAGGGTAAGTACGTAGGTGGAACTCACATTTTTCACGCCATCTGATTTATCAATATTGTTGTCAATGTTGATTGAATCAATCACTAACTCTAGCCAACATTATACATCACCAAGTCCTATGAATAGGTGTTTATGAACATTGAACATTGGAAAACAAAAATGTTAAGGGAGAACATAATATGCCACATCATCTTACAGTGAAAAATATCTAATTTTTTTTTATTAAATGAATAAAAGTTGTTTATACCATTATCTGTCCTTGGATTTTGAATTTAAGTATACAAGGAAATGAAGGAAAATTTCATGACACAAGAGAAGAAAATGATTTATACCTTTTCAGAAATGTTTTTTGGATCGTGGAGGTGACCACCCTTCATACCTACATTTTTCAAAGACATTAAAAGGTTAAATGATTGAATAATAGCTAAACATCTATGAGTAAATAATCATGTACAAGTGCAAAGGAAGGCTACTAGGTGGGCTTGAAACAAGAGAACTCTTAGCTCACACATACACAATACATAAGATAAGATGCCATGTAAAACTCAAGTGCACCACTATCTAACATAGTTTTAGCCTTTGGAATACATTGTGCAAGAAGATTAGATATGAAGTCTACCTAATAAAATATCATCCCATGCTTGAGCACCCCATGCATAATCAAAATCCATCTTAACCATATGTATCTAGTGCCTCGTCTACCATACAAGAGGTTCAAGAGAATTGCAAAGGCTTGAAGTTCCATTTGCAATTTTTTTATTAAGTGTACCTTGTGGTAGTTTGGAATGGATTAAATAAAAGCCACCATGACTTCACAATGTTATAAACATGATACATTTTGCTAAAATTTTGCAACCACCAAAGGCTTACTGACATTGTGGGAGGTGAGAACTCATACATCCTTTGAAGAGTATCAACACCATATTGCTCGATTATTTCATCGCTCTATGATTTCAATGTTCAACTTGTTACATCTGCATTCTCAATCAAGGTATTTAGCATGTTTATGCATGGAAACAATTCCTCTTTGTATCCCACCTTGTGGAATCACAATACCCTAACATTGAAATCCTTGGGTTCCTGTCCTTGGCTTATTTTTCTGCTCGCAATGATTTGTGGAAGGTTCAACATCATTGTACATATCATAGAGGAATGAATAAATAGGCTTTGAGGCAATGTTGAGTAGAAACACCATGTCCATGACATAATGGAAAGAATGGAAATGCTCTTTTTCATGTGAGACACAATGAAAGACACAATGAAAAGAAGGGTAATGTTCTGGAAAAATATTATAAAATGATTGACATGGCCATTTCCAGCCCCTCATGTTTAATCCTGAAAACTTATTATTGCATCTTCCCAAAAATTTATTTTTTCATGTTGCACCAAGTTTAAAGTTTGCACATTGCTTGGAAAAAGATGCTTTCAACATGTCACATGTCACAAGACTTTCAAAGTTGCATATATCATGTCACAAGATTTTGGAAGTTGCATATTGCATATTCAAGTTATATTTGTTGCCTAGACTCCATATCCCAAGCACAAGGCACCAGGTCTTGCATGCATTCTCATGTCTTGAATCAAGGAGTATTGAATCAATATATATCAAGTCTTAAAAGAGAAGCTGAAATTATCATTAAGTGTATAACAAAATTACATTCACAGATATATACAAGCCATAGAAATAGCCTTGTGTATATTATCAGATGAAAAAGTACCCATAATGTCAATGCATTATATGCATCATTACATGTTCAGCTATATAATGTACATCTAACTGTCTTATAAAATTATTACATGACATCATGATTTTCTTTTAGTCTTCTTTTGTGCTTTACAGTTCTTAAGAAATTCATTCATCTCCATGTCTTCGTTTACTGGGTGCTATTCAATAGTTGATGTTGTTTCATTCCTTTCATGTCGAGTACATCTAGTCTCATACCCACGACGTGGATGCTGTTGTGAGGGGCCATCGCCTAAAAAAATAAAAAATATTAAATTTATATGGCCAATTTTTAAATATCATTGAAGTAGTTCATTAATATTAAAAAAAAAACTATGCAATGTAATTATTTACCTGGTCCTCTAGTCAGCACCGTTGGAATGGCTGTTGGCTTGTTCATCTGATCTTTAGGTCAAGGAGGATCAACTGTGACATTCTCTTCCATTGAAACGTCAAAATTTATAAGTACAAAATTATTAAGTATATGATTAATATATAGACATTTTACTGTCGTGGGCCTCAGTGACAGGAACATCTTCAGGCTACACCTCACTGGGATGGGGTTGTTGGGGAGTACCATGATCTTCTGGCTACGTTTCACTATCAACGCTCTGTTGTCCAGTACTAATGGTTTTGTTGATAGTGTTTCTCCCCTGATGAAAACAAAGTAAGACATTAAATTATGGATGATATCAAACATTTACGTATTTTATAAGTAACAAAAGGTTAATGTGGACTGATTTTTATTTACCTTATCCCACAAATTGAATCTTGGGGTCTGCCCCATGCTTTTCCTACAATCAACCATGGATTTATAACTGTACTTGTAACCAAGTTGGAGGTCTTCCTCTGTGGTTTTAGTTCCGAAGTCGTCGCCTTGCATTGCATAAGGGTATGGTTTTTTAATGTTTTTGGCTGCAATTACCTTAAAGTTGTAAGCTGATACAAATAATATTCTTAATATGTTTGGGTACTTACGATTCGTGACTGTAACCTCGAGTAGTCGCCCTGGACTAGCTTGTGTTGGCCATGTTTGACAATCCTTGCTTTGGTTTCCTTCGAAGTGTTAGGCAAACTATCATCAAATTTTTAAAGTATGTTATATATAACCACACTTTTATTTAGATCTAAAGAAAAATAAAGCTGGTATCGAATTCAAAATATTGTAATTTACCTTGGTGTACCAGTTATCTGTTCTCCTGATTTTTTCAAAATATTCTCTTTTGCATCATCAATGATCGCCTTCCACTCCCTCTCTGGAATTGAGGGAGGATGATCATACCTAGGATTTCCTACCAAGCTTCGTCTATAAACATCCCGCGTATATTTTAAATATTCACCCTCTGCAGATGTGACTACTTTTTTATTGAACGTGTCTACACCAAAGAGGCCTTCAAGATAATCCATAAGTTCCTTTTTGAGGTTGGAATTCTGGAAATTCCATCTCATGCGTAAGGTTGCCCCAAAAATAGTGAAGGTCTTGCTCTCTAGGTGCCTATAAAAAGGGTCGTTTACTACACACAAAAAGATATGATCATTAATTTAAAATTAATAATCTAGATGATTTCTGTATGAGGACAACATTAAACGATTAAAATATGAATTAAAAATACCTGGGAGTCTTGATTGTTTTAATGAAATTCCATTATCATCAACCAAAAATGTGCATGAGAGGGTCCTCGTGCTTGTCACATGTCTAGCTCTAGGAAATGCAACCATATCAACCACATCACTATGATCCTCATCTCTTCCACCATCTCTAGACTCTGATCGAGGTGTGGATGCCTCATGGTGCGTGTCATGGATCCTATATAAATTAAGTGTGGAAGATGGAGAAGTAAATAGTGCTCTAGTAGCTATATGACCGCCCGCATCAGGACTCTGTAGCATCTCTATAGCGCCACTACTACTAACACCGGGATGAACAGGATCCAAAAATTCATTTATAAAAAAGAAAATGTTTTTTCGTGAGATAATGTAAAAGTTAAAGAACAAAGTATCATAATTGAACATATGAGTACAATATTAAAAAAAAACACTTTAAATTATGGTTAGTACCTTATGTGTGTTAAGTTGTGACATAAGGATCTTGACCTTTGCTTTGACGTTGGGAGTTTGTTCTGGACGATCTAACAAGCTAACAAGTTCCTTGTTAGCTTTAATGATCTTTTTTTTTAATAAGACCATCAGATCAACGCATGAATAAAACCCCTCCTCATCGGCAGAATCATGATCCACATGTATTGCGGACTACATATAATTTCAGCAAAAACAATGTTATTTCAATAAAATTATATAAGTAAATAATAAAAACAACGTAAAATGAAAGTGGAAATTGATAATCATTTACATGTTCTGCAACTGCCCATTTTCCACGATCATCCTACCACATTATAATATAATTAGAACCCCCAAATATTTAAAAAATTATTAATGATAACAAAAAAACAACGTTAAAGATAATATTTACAACAATGTTAAAGATAATAAAAAAATATAAAGCAATAAGTAGAGGTTTCTTAAAGAGTTGTTGCATAAGAACCTGCACGCTATTATTCAATGTTTCTATTCAATTCAAATGGTAATCCACTAATAACTCTTCCCCTGGAGCTATCTTTTTTATTGCACACAAGACTACCTGATTCTCTTCACGTCCCTCATATATGAAATTCGGTTGTTTGTTTGTTGTCCCAGGTTGTGTGCTGTTTATAAACCCTGTGATATTTTTGGAATCTTTAGGCCTTCCATCAATATAGATAGTCCCTTATTTTTATCCTTGTTTATTAGTTGTATATAATTTGTGGCGATTGCATATCTCAGCATAATTCGCATGTACTGGACCAACCGCATCCAATCGTTATAATTGTAACACGGTATGACATAGTCCATCAATTCAGTTACTGTATTGTATTTTACAATTATTCCATCCATGGAAAATAGCCCCAAGCCATGTA
>JASDQU011101445.1:19095-29780 GCA_032191745.1 Picea mariana
GTGAGATGAGTATTTGGACAATATGATGAGATAGTTGTGAAGACAGTTGCAGACTTACACAGATCAGAATATCACACAGGCAAGACAAAACAAAGCACAAAGGAAGTAGTGTGGAGGTGATTGTTGGATGTGCAGAACTAGTGCACTTGAAGTGTTTTGTGAACAAGTGACGAAAAGGATGGGAGGTTAATCGATGAGGCAAGGCTCATGTTTTCCTTGGGCAGATTCATCAAGCGAACCATGATGCCATGAGGGGCATGGTTGCAGCAGCTATGAGGTAGGCCTAAGCGCCCTACAATCTGTAGGAGGAGCAAAGAAAGTGAATTCGGTTGGTCATACGGGTGACAAACATGTGGTGATCTCCTTGCATTTTCGAATATCTTAGATATGAAATGAGATGAGTGTGACGATGGGTGATAGAGACAACAAATTTCGTAGCAGAAAACCAAGGAAGGAACGAATGGCAGGAGGCATGAGGTTTCATTTCAAGGAAGATAGAAGAAACAACAAGGGAGTTGTTCAAGAAACTTTTCTAGAACTACAATGGGCAAGATGTGCGACAAGTGAAATGAGGGCATTTTTTCGGTGGTATGGGACATCAGATTGCTATTGGTATTGGACATCAGGTGCACGAACGTTCTTGGGGAGCTTGGCTAGTGCAGATTGACTCAGAGTTGTTGATTGGAAGATGTATTTGCATGAACGCAACTTTGTTAGAAGCAGGTGGAAAATCCTTTGGGTGGTTACTTTGACTTGAATAACTTGAGTAGAGTTGGATTGGCAAGAGGTTTTCATTTGGAAGAACATCGTAAAAAGACAGGGCGAGAAGCACCCTTGGTTGCACAAGTAGATGGGAAGATGAACTGAACAGGAACGCAGACTGAACCTGAGTAGGGATGCAACAGATTGAGTTCGCGAGTCCAAACACTTGGGTACTACGATGGAACTCTTTGATGAAGATCAGGCCGCAAGGCAAGAGTTGGACAATTTGGAGAATGGTTGAACCAAAACACCTATGTGATTAAATGCAGAGTACATTTTCGTAGATTGAGCACTAAGTTGGATTAGCTACCCAACTTGCTCAAAATGTGGATCCTAGGATGTGTGTGAAACATGATGGAAGTGGTTGGGTTGGGGTAAGGTTTGTCACAACAATTCAATAAATGGTTTTGGTTAGAAGCCAAGACACTTAGATGGAAGCTTGCTAAGGACAATAAGACTTTGAGTGTGGGAGCATGTAACGTTCCAAGCTTAGATTGGAGCGCGCGGGCTCCCTAACCACGAGTTGAGACTTGCGATTCGGACGAGTCAACGAACATTTGGTTATTTCATGAATGAAGTGGGTTACTTGGGCGTGTAACGCCATGCCAAATAGGACTTCACCAAGATGGACTTGCGACGGAGGTTGGTGACTTGACTGAAGAGTTGGTTGGGTGGGCACCCCACGAAGACATGGGCGCTCCAACGAAGAAATGAATGGTTGGTAAAATTGGGTGTGACGAAGGCATGCGCACCCAACGAAATGCATAAGAGATGGCTTGACAGATGCGAAACCAAGGATGGGCGCCTATGGGAGCTTTGGCTGCCCCATCAGTGAGACAGGTTGACCAAGCAAAGGTGAACGCCTAAAACGTGTGATGAACATCTTGCGATGTGATTGCGCAAGCAAACATATGAAGGCTTAAGTTGTGTGCATTTAACTGAAAGTTGGCGTCGGCTGGGGAAGATAACATGCATGGAAGATGAGCACACCCCTTGACTAGTCAATTGAACCCATGAAAGTGGACAAATAACCAAGAGTGTGCGTCGGCTTGTGATCGAAGGGACGCGTCAGTTGGAGGAGTTGCGTTGCAAGGAAAGGGTGCGCAACTATTTAACCAAGTGCGAGTTGGGCATTTGGAAATTCCACTAAGGCAAGGAGTTGGGAGACACTTCTTCATAAGCGCAGGTTGAGGAGTCTGCGACAACAACCAAAGGGGAGGACAAGCTCTCCCCAAGGAGCCAAGTAGACCCTTGAGGGTAACTTGGGTTGCCTTAGGGAGGAGCCTTCATAGATTTGGGCAAGTCCTTCTCAAGGAAGTTGTTAAGGCAAATCGAACTGTGGCAAGGAAGGAAGGATCGCTCCAAGCTGTGGCAAGAAGGCAAAGTCTGAACCGAGCAAGGGGACAGATGCACAAAGACAGAAATGCAGGTATCACAAAGATGAAGTCTGAGGTGGTTCATTCTGCGATGACGAAGGAAGGATGCACAAAGGCAACTTGCTAAACAACTGTATGACTTTCGCAACTTCTACTTAGCGAAAGCTCCTTATGTAAACTTTCTTTGTGTGGCACGAGGGTTTGGATCTGCACAATGTTGTTCAGTTTTGTGTTAAGATGTATTTTGGGTATTAGGCCGGTTTGGTCGCCCGCACATATGTTTTGTTTGTATGAATGGTATAAGATAATGCAGACATAACATAAGTAATAAACGAAGTTGTAGTGAAGTAAGGCATAGTCCGAATCAAGTAAGTTATTATGGTTTTACCAATAAACAAACGATTGCGATGTCGCGCGGTGACTAGGAGTGTCGGGGATTCTGTCGCCCAACCACATGCTCGCCTGGACCGTGACATGAACTGTGCTATGTGAGATAAGTCCAATTAAATTGTTTGAACATAAATATAAGAATTGATGAGATTGGAGCTTTCCTACTTCTTTAAGAATTTGTAATGCACTCACATGGGGAAAGAAAGATAAATATCGCCGTACATAGGGGCAGAAACATTGACTTAATTGACTCGAGGTCTTCCACAGCAAAAGCAAAGTCATAAAGAAGTCACAATTTCATTGAAATTTGGTTGGTAGGTGTGAGTGAGTTGGAAAAGCTGAGGGGACTAAGAGGTGATGAGACTCACAAATACAGGAAAACCACGAAAATAATGCGGGTATTGAGGGGACTAAGAGGTGATGAGACTCACAAATACAGGAAAGCCACGAAAATACAGGAATCTAAATGCGTGAGAATTAAAAATTTGATAACATAGAGAGGAATCAGTGGATAACATAGAGAGGTGAAGAATTTGACGGTATTGACCTCCATTACGTCTTTGGCGGTTGTTTTCATATGAAAAGCATACATATATCAAGTAAAGTCATGCAGAAATCCTGGCGGATATGGAAAAATCGAAAAGTAATAATAAAAAATGTCATATTAACTCATTAACTCGGAGAAATGAGCAATTTTTTAATAATTTTATTGTAATTTGGTCATTGCAAATCAATTCACTCTTAGAAACAAAAACTATAATGATTATATTGATTAATTAATTGAGAAAAACGATAAATATTTTTATAATCGGTCTCGTACATATCACTTTACATATCCCCGTGCTCTCTCTGGGCCAACAATATGTGACTGATTTAAGAAAATTGAAAAGCAAAAATCGTGACTGATTTAAGAAAATACGAGAAAAAATCGTGACTGATTTAAGAAAATTGAAAAGCAAAAACAATAAATGGTCATATTGACTAATTAACCGGAAGAAATTGGGAAATTTGGGACAATTTTTCCATAATTTATTATAGTTTGGTTAGTGTATATCAATTCCCTCTCTCTAATGTTATTACTCTGTCGTATCTGTCGTCGTGGGATAAGATCATTCAATAGGAAAGACTATATTCTTCAAATTGGAGGAATCTTTGCCGTGACGGAGGTGTGGAATCGTGGGATAAAGATTATTCCAAATGGTGGATTCGTGGCAAGTGCAAAATGGATTATGAAAAAATATTCTACTGAAATTATTTATATAATTTTTTTTAGTTTGGCCATATTTTTAGATGAACTTTGTTCAAAATTAGGTTAGAAATTGTTAAATCTATATATTTGAGCGATTATATTTTTATTTAAATTTGTCAAGCTTCAATTTATTGCATATAGATAATGGAAACAAAAAAAGAGTTTTGGGTGAGCTTTGTATTATGTTCTTACCAATCCAATGTTTATCATTTTTATGAATTGTTATTTCAATATAATGATTGTTACCAAAAATGTTTAGTAAGATTCTCAATAGCTAAAAAAAAAAGGATGAACCCTAAAAAAAAATTGTTTGTTTAAAAGAATATGCTATGATCCTCAATTACATCATCATTGGCTATGAGTTTTTTTTGTCATCCATTTAAGAGAACTATGACACCTATGTTTTAAATGAGTTTATTATGTTAAATAGATTAAGGAACTTTCAATTGTAGGGAGTAAAGATACGTATGGAAGGCAAAGAATTCTCCATTAGTAGATCCTTCCATCCATAATTTGATTTTCTGTATTCACAATGTGTGCACATGTTTTGAATGTGTTGGCGTTGTCATGAATTTCTTTCTTATATCCTTGTTTGAAGTGATGTTGGTAGTGATAGAAGGTGCTCTAAGGAATCTCATGTATCTTGTAACATGATTTCTTATAAACAACTTTCTCATCAAATCTTATGTCTCTTATTTTCCTAAGACGAGGAGGTATAGGTCATGGATATGGCTCTTTGACACGACTCTTCTTGAAAGGAGTGAATTGAAGACAAATTCCCTAATACCATTTTGATTTATGCTTTCCATACCATTTCTAACATATTCAACAACTTTCTTGTCCACACGCTGAAGACAATCTTGGTTAAAACATTCCTCTGTTGCCAAAAGTCATATTTATTTCTCTTTATCCCTCTTCCTTTGACATTTTACACCTTTTTTACTAGTGATGACTCATTTAACCCTTTTGTATGGTCTTTTGGTTCACATGTAGGTCGTAATGGTTTTCCCAACAAATGAAGAAACCAACACAACATAGTGATGTAAATCATGATTAGGGATATCTTCATCAATAATAATAATATATCCATAAACTAAGGTCTGTGTATCCTTACCCATCACTGTGGACCATGATGAATGTCTTGTCATTGAGTACCTATATCCATATCTATAACATAGGTATTAAGGCTATTAACTTAGACAACCTCACATGACTAGGAATATTTTCATAAATATTTTAATATCTTCCTAGACTAAAGGGTTCACATGACTAGGAATATCTTCATAAATATTATGATATCTCCATGAGTAGGAATATCTTCATAAATATTATAATATCTCCATATACTAAGGGTTTGTGAATCCTACCCTTCATCAAGGTTTATTTATCGAAATAATAATCAATTCATATTTAACTAGATTTGATATAGATAAAAGATCGTTTTCCATCTCCAATGATTAATTTATTTAAATTTTAAATTTTAATAATATATATAAAATAACAATTATTTTTTAATATATTATTTTTATTATTATATCTAAAAATAAATAATATTATAAATTATATAAATAATTGTTTTAATATATTTAAAGCATATCATTTGACATTATCCATAAGATTTAAAAAAAAAGTTCCTTATTGTTGAAATTTAGTAAATTGTATTAATTATGAGTCCATTAAAATTTATATAATGTGGATGTATTGCAATTGAGCTCGATGTTATTCATTCAATGTGTTCTATCATTGTTAATAATCTAAATTTTAAATATATTATTTTAATAGTTTTCACCAAGACGTGATGTAGAGTTGATGTTTGTTATGTGGAATTTGATTTTATCATTATTTTAAAAATATATCTGACTAAAGTTAAAGTTAAAAAAAATCAATTAAACTATTATTTATTATAAAATTAATCCATTTATTTATTAAAAAAAACACTTATTAGTTTTTTGTTATAGGACTATAGCAATGAGTGTGTTTGAGTTTGTTTTTGATGTGACATTGATGTGATATTAATTTGTCTTTTACCATAAATTTGTGTATGCAGTGTAATGTTTAACATAGGAAAACAAATATATATTTTTGGATATAATAAAAATATTTGTGTTTCTCATTTCTAATTGGTTGAAAAAATTGAAGTGTTATTGCTCCCTTCACGTCTTTCAATATATAGAATTAATTACATAATCAATACATTTCACCACTCACCACATCTAAATATAAGAAGCTGTAATATGTATTTATTATTATGCATTATTATATTTATTATCTAATATATTATTTATTATTATATTTATATTATATTTATGAATATTGTAGTTCCATTCAGCTTAGGTTCATTATACATTTTGAATAACAAACAACCCTCAATTATTATCTTTTGATAAAAGATATTCATTACTTGTGTATTTAATTATATTAAGTTTTATTGTTCAACATGTATTTCCCAACTAACTCGACAGGGAGTGAGTTGCCATACAACTCTTCATTAATAAAAAAAAATAAACGTTAATAATTTTAATAATAAAATGAACACTTTCGTGGCTAATAATTTTAATAAATAAATTATTGGTTCCTTCGATCATTAGTGGGTTTAAATATAAAATACTTATTCATGAAATTTCTACTCAAACCTCTAAAATGTTTAGCCATCTCCTTCATGCTTTCTTATTCTAAGTGTTTAAATAATGTATATGTGCTATCGCTATGAAAAAATCAATGGTGTATTTATTTCTTCACTCGAAGGAGGGAAAAAATTAATATTTCAATTCTCAATATACGTTTAAATTTTAACAAGTGAATTTTATTTATAATATAAAAAATGAGAAATGAGTATTTTAAGTAATATTTTGTTTATTTTAAAAAAAATTAATTTACAAGTGAATATATTATAAAATATATACAGTTTGAGTGGGTTTAATGGTTAAGAACATGTGTTTCCTTCCAAGAGGTTACAAGTTCAAATTTAGAGGGGGTAGGGTATGTATACCTCATTAGACTTTACCAGTAAAATACATCAGATGTCCATGTGACTGGTGTAGAGGCTCCCAACAAAGGAAACCAACCTCTCCACCAAAGTCTAGTCTATTGAAATCCCTCAACAAAAGTTAAACGATCTACATATAATATTATAGCGGTTTGAAAACGGAGTATGAGTTTCCAAAACTAGAAATCTAAAGATATGCATTTACTTTGGATTGAGCAGGAAAGACAAAAAACTAAATATTATAAAACCTTATCTATCTTTGAGCCCACTCACATAGGCATGTTATGAAGAACCTGGCCATTCATGTACCATCACTGACTGTAGCAGATTTTTCGGATTGCGTCGCTGACCAAGATCACTTGAGCCAAAGTCCAACACCCAATCGAGCTTCCTCGCTGCCAAGCCTTGCTAAAATTTGATTTCCTCATGATCGCTCTGTATCTCCTTGATAAGATTGCATTGGTCTTCCGTGAAGGTCCCTAGTAAACACATAGGTTGTTGTGGAGTGGGCTCACTTGCTTCCATAGCATGAGGAGAGGGGGGCATCTGGGTATGAGGACTAGTAGTAGCTATCAGGGTCGATGGACTAGGGGCACTACTAGAAACGGGTTGGCTCAGGGTGCTGCAACCAGGGTGATCCAACGAGAGAGAGGAGTTGCGATGACGCCCACGAAGACCCGAGAGATTTCCACCAACACGTTGCAGTGTCCCCCTTTCACGCAACATTGTTTTATAAGACTTACCAAAAAGAGTAGGATTGAGAAAGGAGGTGGTGAACCATAGAGGATAAACCCAATGTCGTGTAGCCGAAGTGAGAACAACGTGAAAGGCAGGGAAAACTAAGCGAGGAAAACATTCGCTCGAAACACTAAAACCCATGCATTCCTTCCCGACCATTACTAGAAACTTCAATACCATGTACTGGAGCCAAACACAATTTATTGTAGAACCGCGAACTGAATCCATAAGCATATCCGATTCAGAGGTAAAGCACAGTGACTACCTAAATTTAAATGAGATCATGATGTCATCCACTAATAACATGTGGGATAGACTACTCCCAAAGCCGCCATGTGTATACAACATAGGCATACTCCCAAAACCACTATGTATATACAACATAGGCATACTCCAAAGCTGCCATGTGTATACAACATAGGGATACTCCCAAAACCACCATGTGTATACGACATGCATTCCCATCTTTGTCTTAGACACACCCCATCTGGGGCATATCACAATCAAGTGATCATTATTTTATTTTTTTATTTATAATAATTAAAAGTTAATAATGAATTATAAAATGACCTATATAAAAATTGTTAATGACAATTTTAAAATTTTCATATTAAATATTTTTAATTTTAATTTTTATGTTTTAAAAATAAATTAAACTTTTAAAATTTTATGTTTTATTAATGATATCTTTGACCAATAAAAAAAATAATGAAATTTAAAATTCTTAAATTTATTTTAAAAAATAAATGAAAAAAATTCAAATTTAATAAAGAATAAATTGAAACATAAAACTGAAATAATGCAAAATCAAAGCAAAGTACCATTAATTATGAGCACCAAAGTTGCGTCGTCTTTATGATATCTCCAACACTTCCATCTCTCACTAGGATCATGGAGATCAGCGTTGAGAAAAGTTGGTCACTTTTTCCAATAGGCAAGATACATGTTTACAAATATCATTTTTTTTAATGTGTTTTTGAGATGTCCGCTTGTCATTTTCTAATTAATATGTTTTGTTTAATAAAAATAACAATATTTTTTTTATTAAATAAAAATATTTTAATGAAATTTATATTTAATTTAAATGTTTTTATCTATTTTGAATATTTTTAAGAAATTATCAACATTAATATAAAGATTTTTTTTTTTAACTTTTAAATTTTAGGAGTTATATAATTATTTATCCATTATTTTCTCCTTTAAAATATTTTATAAACCAACTATATATAATTTTAAGTATTTAATAATTTAATCCTCTTTTATGATTTTTAGTTCTTGTCATATTCTCGACTCTTATTAGTTTCTGCCCTTCGGGTCGAGGGATTATTAGTAATCGGTTTTCTTATCTTTGCACGAAGACCGATGCAAAAGAGCATTTTACCCAAAGTTTTTACAAATCTATACGCGTTTTTCTAGAAAATTTCATTTTTATCCTATGTTTTGATCTTTGAAGTCTTATTTGGCCTCTTCTCGAGGAAGAAGCCCATATATTTGACCAAAACTTTAGTTCAAGGCAACCAAAACCTTAGTTTAAAGTATAGGTTGGCTAGTAGTTTTGTTGGATATCAAGTAATGCTAGATATCAATCTAGCATTACTTCATAGCACTAAATGTTTTCTTGGTTTTTCCATTCTCCATATGGTTTCAATATTTTTTTCTGTTAAATCCCTTTATGATATGGATGTCATGTCCAACAACAAATTACTATTAGCAGCTCACTGTCAACTCCCTAAGTTCAAGATTGTTGAGCTTCCACCTACTCGGCCATGCAAACCCTGCTGTCAAATAAACTATGGTATAAACCCTCTTGTCAAATAAACTACGGTGATATACTCTTAAAGCATACAGACCTTACCTTATATACCTCCTTACATGCCTGTTGATGGAGCCAACAAGTTGGAGAACATGTTGGGTTGTTGGCTCTGGCTCCGGGTCCATCGCTTCTCCAGGTCCATCGCTTATAATACCTTGAGTTAAGGTTTTTGTCTCTGGCTACAGGTCCATAGAATCAAGCGAGGTGATTTTTTATTTTATACGCACAACCAAAATGAATTGAAATTGTGTATACTTACTGTGCATTGCAAGCGCTAAATGAATTGAAATTGTGTATACTTATAGTGCATTGCAAGCGCCGAAAATAAGTTTTTTTTTGTCTCGCAGGGAAGGAGGGTCGTGGAGTTGGGCAGGGGGGTCGTGGAGCTCGTCAGCGGTAAGGAAAGTGCCATAGCTCATATTGTTAGAATGATTTTGTCCCGCAGGGAGGGCCATGGAGCTCGTCGACCCATCTCCTCTACCCTTGTTCATCATCATTATTTCCCTTGAACTTCACATCAGACTTCAATAAGAGCAGTTGCAATAAGAGCTCAAAAAATTGAATTTCATCTTCATGAGTTAAAGTAGGATACGACTTAGATCGGTCAGATATTAACCCATGATGCAAACAAATTAAGAGGGCAGATTCTTGCTCAACATCCCTCCTTTCTTTCCCTTGCTCTGCCTAGGGAAAATGTTATTTCCTCTTCTTTTTGATCATCTGGAGTGCCTACCTAAAGCTCTTCCTCCCTATCCTATTAGAGTGCCTCAAGGTTATAGTTCATGTTCTACCGAGAGGCAGTTATACCACCTTTCCCGAGAGAGAGTAGCAGAGAGCAACCGAGGAGAATTGGGATAGATCCCTGGTGATAGTAACTAAATTACATTTAATGGTTCATGAGGCTATAGAGCTTTCAATATGCCGCAATATCCTCACTTAAAGCTCTACTTTATATTTATATTTTTCTCTGGTTGCAAATATGTTCTCAGAATGCTTCTTTTGTAATCTTGTAAATGGAAATGGCCAAAACGAGAATCGATACATTCTCAATGGGAGAAAATATGTGGTTGAATGAAAACAAAATCCGTACTGGGTGAATGGATCGTGGGCAATGCACAAATGGAAATGGCCACACATCACAAGTGAGACGTTAAGGTCGGATGCATTGCATAAGCATATTTGAAGTGGTGATTAGTATGTTTAATGACTTATGGTAACGAAAAACTGTTGTTAAATCTCAAAATTCCATCAAATATACACGACCAAGAATATTCTACGTTCAAAGCATCACATCTATTAATTTGAAATTCGTCATTAAAAGAACAATTAAAGTGAACAATTTATGAAAATTTAGACCATTTGTTCATGTCC
>JASDQU011101446.1:0-15373 GCA_032191745.1 Picea mariana
TGAATCAGTAATGAGAAATTATATCAATTATTAATCTGTTAAACCAAAAAGTATATTCTTTTACTTATTCAACCATGTCCATATGTTCATCATCAATATCTTACTGTATCATAAGCATTAACATTCATCAGTGCATAATAAGCAATAATAAACACATCCACACAATGCACAGTACACCAATATTTATGTGGAAACCTAATGTAGGAGAAAACCACATAATGCTTTTCTTATATGTCAAGAATTACATTCAAGGAAGTACCAACTTCCAATTCTCCAGCTACAACTGGAAGGAGGATACAACCCCCTATGTTCTCCGGCTACAACCGGAAGGTGGCTACAACCACCTAGTTTCTCAGTCTACAACCTGAGGGAAGCTCCAACTCCCCAATTCTCTAACTACAACCAGAAGGAGGCTACAACCACCTATCATTTTCTCGTCCAACCTCCCTGAAATATAAGTAGAATGATGGAACCACTATCACACTATGACTGTGAGATATACTCCTGTAAACCTATACCAATCAACCTACACCAAACAACCTGCAACAACCTGTACCAATAACTTATGCCAACATGTACCATACATCAACCTGTACCTCAACCTGTACTATAAACAAGTGCATCAACCATGCACCAAACATGTACAAATAACCTGTCACAATAACCTGTCCAAACAACCTATCGCAACAACTTGTCTCCTCAATCTTATCAACCAAATCAGATCTACTCACCAAGATCAATCACCAAGACAACTCTCAACCATATGCACAATATCACCAAGATGTGTATCAACCAATCATAACACAACAACTCATAATCATCACTAAGATCAATATGTGCTTCTAATAATACACCAAGACAAGTATGCTACATCATCCATAAACCATGTGTCAACAATACTACTAACAAGTGCCTCCAACCATGTACCAATCATGCATCAACTACTCATCAACTATGAATCATCAATATGTACCAACATCATCAACTGTACACCTCATCTATGTTCCAACTCATCAACTACTTGTTTGAACCACGTACCAAGTATGTACCAATCATGCATCAACTACTCATCAACTATGACTCATCAAGATGTACCAACATCATCAACTATACACCTCATGTATGTGCCAACTCGTCAACTACTTGTCTCAAGCATGTACCCAACATGTACCTCAACCATATACCAAATACATATACCAATATAACCATCAAAAGTTTCTCTAGCAACCAAATACCATAAACCATTACATCAAACCATGTGCCACAACCTCATTGTTATACAACCTCTAACTGTAACATACCTCAACCAAAATACCTCAACAATTTCATCATCCAAATCTGATTTGTAACTCTGTAACAAACCTGGTGTATATGAACACATATTTGCAAACCTTCCTTAACTTTAACAACAAGAGACTAGAATTTTCATAAAACTTTACTTTAGTCTCACATGACTAATTTTGGATTAGTCAAAAACCCTAACTTGAAATAATCATAAATATGTACTTGTAATGAATAAAGATATGAAAATAGTACACAATGTTTTTCAGTGTCTTTTATGCAATTCCTCCAGGTTTCACTACTTGGAACCTCTCAGAAAATGAGTTATAGCAAATATGGCATACCTTGTTGAATTATGTCTTATTATAGAGAGCAAACTTGTAGAGTGTGCCCCGCACGAAATATTTGTTGTATATGGTACACAAAATACTACAGACTATACTCTAACCAATACATTTGGCCTTACTGAATTTGGATCTATTATGAAGAATTTATGACATTTTTTCCTGAAACACTTGTTTTAGACTAATTTCAGGACTAGCCACAAACCCTATTTTCCACGGAGTGTAACTCAAAAAATACAACGACCCACAAGATGAAATTTTTATCACAATTACTTGGATATGTTTTCTCAACATCCTCTAGATTTCACTATCTGAATCATTGTAGAAAACACGTAATTGTGAAAATGGTGGGATGACCTGTAAATAACATACCTTAGAAATTATCATCAAAAGACTTTATCCTCCTTTGAATTTCAGCCTTGTTTACTTCACCTTCCCTCTGAAATTGGCCTTAGATACCCTTTGGTTACCTAATTCACTTGTAGATATTCAATATGCTCAAATGGATACAAATGGGAGACCCTTTCTCTCTTATTTATACTCTCCAAGTAGTTTCCTCTAGACATATCCACTTAACCACTTTGTCCACTAAGCCACTTTGTCCACTTAACAACTTTGACTACTTTATTATTTAAATAATTTCTCTTTACTCAAAACTTCTTGTTGCAACTAATTTTTATACAATTATTCAATTCATAGCTTCTTTTCCTTTAAATAACTTCTTGTTGCAACCACTTTATTATTTAATTTATTTCTTGGTCAACCACTTTGACTATTCAATATTCTCATCACAACTGCTTTACCATATTTACCAAAATCACAAATTATTGTTGCAACTAATTTATTTTTAATTATTTGATTAATGCAACAACTATACCCATGATTAACTCATAGTTTCACCCACTTTGACTAGTCAACTTCTTCTAGGAGTTTCTAGAGTATTTTGACTTATTTGACCTTCTACGGGCTTCTGGATAACTCATGAGGGTTCTCCAAATTCACAAGCCCATAACTCTCTAACCGTGAGAAGTTATGTGATGTTCCACATATCACCAGAAATTTCATGACATGTACTATCCATCTAGAATAGTATTACCTATAAATTCATTGATCTTCATGCCATTATACCTCAAAGAGACTTGGGTCCCTTACCCATGCTTTTGTGCTACCAGACTTCTCCAAGGGTTGACATCAATCACAAAGGGTTGACATCAATCTACAATATCACTCTCCAATGGTTGACATCAATGACAACCAACAATCCATACCAACTGTCCATCAACCTAAGCCAATTGTCTGGTAATATCCCCCTTTGGCATTGATGGAAACACTTAGTCATGATAGCATTCATTCTTATATTCCTCATCAATGTTTCTATCTCTCCTCCTTTGACATCAATGGAAAATGGTCTTTTCCTTTGGGGCTTCTCCCCTGACTGAACTCTCCTTGGGGTTGCTCCCCCTGTCGACATGCCTTTGATTTTTCTTTGTGTTTATAAGTCTCTAATTACTCTCTCTCTCCCTTCATATGAATAATATCTCCCCCTTTGACAAAGTGTGTCACTCGGATGCAACACTGAAGTCATATCGTTCATTCTTCCCTTGTGACAATCTCTCCCCCTGGAAACATACCTCTATTCTTACCTCTTTGTCTGACAACTTATCTAAATGATATTTATACCTATCTTTTTGGTTCTGTTTATATATCTTGACTTCTCTACAAGATTTTGTGTAGAAAAATATAAGTCTTCTTGTACCTGTTTCCTTTTGGAGTTATTGTCCATTGGTTCTTCCTTGTGTAATCAACTGACTTATATGAAAATCATTCAAGAAAAAGCATTCAAATATTCATGTGTAATTATAATCCATTATGATAATGTTCCTTTGTCTTTGAGCCACTCTCTGAAAAAATCTATGAATCTATGCTCTCATCCACTGTCATATATCTTTCCAAACCTACTAAGTGTTCTTACGAATCCATCTTTGTCCATATTTTCCAAGATTCTGCTGCAAAACTATCCATAATTTTGACAAATATGTCATGGTACTATCATGAAGTATTCACTACTACAATTGATTAATATATCATATTGTACTTCTGCTAACTGACTACTCTGAATCTGTCTACTCAAACTCTGCAAGCTGCTCGAAGGATGGTTCTCTGGTCTATCTCAGCTACTGGATAGACTCCCCGTCTATTATTGATATCAATTGGGAGTCTCTAAGTCAGATGGCTAAGAACAATTCATTATCTGATGCGTATTCATCATCATCTTCATTGGTATATTCATCATCTCTCTGAGCTCTGACTTCTTTCTTTTTGTCTATGGATTCATCTTTCACTACAATACCTGAAAGTACAATCTCTTGAACCTATTCCTTATTTACATGTCATTTTTTTCTTTCATTTATTTTCCAAACCTTTATGTATCTGACATATTTCTTTTTCTCTGTAGATTTTTCTTCATCTCGTTTTATTGTCAATCTTGTGATCTCTGGGACCTGTTCTTTGTTCACCTATTCTTCCTGTTTTCTTATCCATACTTTCTTATATCTGATATCAATGTTCTCTTTCATGTAAGTATCGATCATGCTTCTACAATCACAAGCTATGTGTCCATAGTTATGACATTTGTAACATTCAATGTTATGTGGGGCCACATAGACATTTCTTTCTTGAACATTTCTTTTATAATCCCTTCAATCTGCAACCTTATGTCTAAAGTTAGTACAATAAAAACAATGACCATAAAAGAGATTTGCATACCTGGGAGTGAATGATCTTCTTTGTGGTGTAGTCCTTCTAAATTTCTTGCTTGATTGATCATGATCATGATTGAAGCTTATTTGTGGCTTGAACATGGATGGTTGTTCTTGAATATGTATCTTTATTAGTTTTCTTAGATTCTGGTTGACCATGATTCCTTCCTTTGAGTACTTCTGCATAGCTCTTGTTCTTTTCTCCATTCTTCTTTTCTAGCAACCTAGAGTGATTCTCTTCATTCTCTACTATTGGTGTGGATGTTTCTGTCTCTTCAACGTTCTTGTTGACCTTGATGATTTTACTTCTCAATGTGACAACTTCTTCTTCAAGCTTCTCAACCTCTTCTTCTTTCTTTAATATCTGAGACTTCATGACTTCTTTTTTTCTCTTCGCTTCTTCAAGATGGATTTTTAATGTTCTTATTTCTTTTTCAAGTACTTTCTCTTCTTGACTAAACTCTGAGTCAAGCTGGTTTAGATCGTTAGTTCTTTCCTTAAGATGATTTGTCAATATCTTCTCTCTCATTTCTGCTTCTTCCTTCTGTGCTACTATGTTGGCTTCCAAATATTATTTTTGATCTTTAAGATTTACTTCGATCTTTTTGGCTTCTTCTAGTTGAGTTCTTAATTTCTTGATGACTTGTTGGGCTTCTTAAACAATGTGAACACTTTCCTTTTGTTTCATCAATTCTTTCTTGAGTGACTTGTTTTTTTCTCTTTCTTTTCTTAGTTCATCTAAATAACTGATCAATTATGCTTCATAATTGTCTTAGTTTTCAATCTGTTTTTTTGTCTCATTTCCTTCATGACATTCCATTTCAATATGTTCGTGTTTTTCACAATTAAGGAAAAAAAAACATACTTCTATTGATTATGTACTCTTCATCTTCTTAATCTGGTTGAAATGGTGAACATCTTTCTTCTTGATCTATACTTGCATCTTCTTTGACATTTTCTGAATCTGTTATGGGTGAAAATATATATCATGTAACTTATCCCAAAGTTCTTTGGCTCATGAAAATTTACCAACCTTTCCTCTTACCAGATTAGGTAATCATTCCTAGATGAAATCCATTGCTATTTTGTTATTATTCTTCAATTCCTTCTTGGCTGCAATCTTTGCCCTTTTTGAACTATCATATCATGTAACAATTGATGACCAAATATAATACCCATGTGTCTATAAAAATACTTTCATCCTTCTACTCCATATATCATACTTTAAACCATTCTTACCATTAAACAATGGTACTCCATTCTCAGAATAATCCATGATATCCTTCCAGTGGTTAAATTGTTTCTTGAAGGAATGCACTATGATACCAATTGTTGGATTACTGAGAGGGGGGGGCGAATCAGTAGTGAGAAATTATACGAATTATTAATCCTTTAAACCAAAAAGTATGTTATTTTACTTATTCAACCATGTTCATCTATTCATCATAAATATCTTACTGTATCATAAGCATTAACATTCATCAGTGCATAATAAACAATAATAAACACATCCACATAATGCATAGTACACCAATATTTACGTGGAAACCCAATGTGGGAGAAAACCATGGAATCATTTTCTTATATGTCAAGAATTACATTCAAGGAAACACCAACTTCCAATTCTCCAGCTACAACTGGAATGAGGCTACAACCCTCTATATTCTCCGGCTACAACCGGAAGGTGGCTACAACCACCTAGTTTCTCAGGCTACAACATGAGGGAAGCTCCAACTCCCCAATTCTCTTGATACAACCAGAAGTAGGCTACAACCCCCTATGTTCTCCGACTACAACCGGAAGGTGGCTACAACCACCTATCCTTGTCCCGCCCAACCTCCCTGAAATATAAGTAGAATGATGGAACCACTGTCACACTATCACTATGAGATATACTGATGTAAACATGTACCAATCAACCTGCACCAAACAACCTATAACAACTTGTACCAATAACCTATGCCAACATGTACCATACATCAACCTGTACCTCAACCTATACCATAAATAGGTGTATCAACCATGCACCAAACCTGTACAAATAACCTGTCACAATAACTTGTCCAAACAACCTATCACAACAACATGTCTAATCAATATTATCAATAAAATCAGATCTACTTGCCAAGATCAATCACCAAGACAACTCTCAACCATATGCACAATATCGCCAAGATGTGCATCAACTAAGAATATCACAACAACTCATAATAATCACCAAGATAAATATGTGCTAATAATATACTAAGACAAGTATGCTACATCATCCATAAACCATGTGTCAACAATACTACTAACAAGTGCCTCCAACCATGTACCAAGTATGTACCAATCATGCATCAACTACTCATCAACTATGACTCATCAATATGTACCAAGATCATCAACTATACACTTCATGTATGTGCCAACTCATGAACTACTTGTCTCAACCATGTACCAAGTATGTACCAATCATGCATCAACTACTCATCAACTATAACTCATCAAGATGTACCATCATCACTAACTATACACCTCATGTATGTGCCAAATAACCAACTACTTGTCTCAAACATGAACCCAACATGTATCTCAACCATATACCAAATACATATACCAATATAACCATCAAAATTTTCTCTAGCAACCAAATACCATAAACCATTACATCAAACCATGTACCACAACTTCATTGTTATACAACCTTTATCTGTAACATACCTCAACCAAAATCCCTCATTAATTTCATCATCCAAATCTTATTTGTAACTTTGTAACAAAGTTCGTGTATATGATCACATATATACAAACCTTCATTAACTTTAACAACAAGAGACTAGCATTTTCATCAAACTTTACTTTAGTCTCACATAACTAATTTTGGATTAGTCAACAACCCTAACTTGAAATAATAATAACTAGGTACATGTAATGAATAAAGATCTGAAAATAGTACACAATGTTCTTCAATGTTTTTAATGCAATTCTTCCAGGTTTCACTACATAGAACATCTCAGAAAAGGAGTTATAGCAAAAATGACATACCTTGTTGAATTTTGTCTTATTCTAAAGAGCGAACTTGTAGAGCGTTCCTTGCACAGAATATTTGTTGTATGGATATGAAAATGGTACATAGCATACTAAATACTGTACTCTAACCAATACATTTGGTCTTATTGAATTTGGATCTGTTATGAAGAATTTATGATGTTTTTACCCGAAACACCTGTTTTAGACTAGTTTCAGGACTAGCCACAAACCCTATTTTCCACGGAGTGTAACTACAAATATACAACGACCCACAAGCTGAAATTTTTATCACAATTACTTGGATATTTTTTCTCAACGGCCTCCGTATTTCATTGTCTCAATCATTCTAGAAAAAAAGTTATTGTGAAATTCGTTAGATGACCTATAAATAATATACCTTAGAAAGCATCATCAAAAGAATTTATCCTCCCTTGAATTTCGGCCTTGTTTACTTCACCTTGTATCTAAAACTCGCCTTAGATATTGTTTGGTTACCTCAGTCACTTGTAGATATTCAATATGCTCAAAAGGATACAAATGGGAGACCCTTGCTCTTTTATTTATACTCTCCAAGTAGCTTCCTCTAGAAGTATCCACTTAACCACTTTGTCCACTTAGCCACTTTGTTCGCTTAACCAACTTTGTCCACTTAGCCAGTTTGTCCACTTAACCATTTTTTCCACTTAGCCACTTTGTCCACTTAACCAACTTTTTCCACTTAGCCACATTGTCCACTTAACCACTTTGACTACTTTATTATTTAAATAATTTCTATTTACTCAAAACTTCTTGTTGAAACTAACTTTTATATAATTATTCAATTCATAGCTTCTTTTCCCTTAACTAACTTCTTGTTGCAACCACTTTATTATTTAATTTATTTTTTGGTCAACCACTTTGACTGTTCAATCTTCTCATCACAACTACTTTACCATAATTACTAAACTCACAAATTCTTGTTGCAACTATTTTATTTTTAATTATTTTCTTAATGCAACAATTATTGTTACACATCAAAATTACTCACTTTGATAGTGTCGCAAGTATCGTCATTACAAAGGTCGCAAGTGTCGCATTTTTCTCACAAGGTTGCAAGTGTCGCATGTTGCTCACAAGTGTCACAAGTAAAGCATACTGCCATGATGCCTATGTCGTGCTTATAACGACATGAGAAAGACACTTGAAACACCTCAAACATCTGATTTGGAAGAGGAGAAATGAGTCAGCAGGCTTGCAAACCTTTTGCCACCTGAAAGCACCTCAAAAACTGAGTTTTTGGAGGGGAGCGCTCCCCCTTACACTATCTCGGAGCGCCGACGCTCCCCCTTACACTGTTAGGGAGCGTTATAACGCTCCCCTGGCCCTTTTGAGGGAGCGCTATAGATTTTGAGAGCGCTGGTGCCCCCTAAAGCTTACTAGGGAGCACTACAACGCTTTGATGGCCCTTTTGAGGAAGCGCTACCTATTCTGGGAAGTTGTTAAGCTATTGAGATGAATGGGGGAAGCATATTTTCATTCTTGGAAGGCAGTTGGATTCGAATCCCTAATCCAGCCATGATCCTAGGGCAGATCCTCAACTGAAGGAGGAAAATCCTCACCTTCCCCAAGGATATCTCAAGATGGTTGAGCCTCTCCAAGGCTATATAACCAAGCTTTCTAATGGTGAAAGGGGGCTACAAATTGGAGAATGACACCAAACTTATGATCTCATAAGTGGTGCTGGAGCTGATTGGAAATGAGAAGAATTGAACATATGAAACTTATGATCTTGGAGGAAACTTACAGTCAGCCAAAAGAGAGTGATCAGTGAAGCTGTTGTTATCTAGGTTGTGGATCTTTCAGGCAAGGGTTGGACGAAGAGGACTTGACGAAGCTGTCGCATTCGCATCTACGATTGTAAGTACTGCTGTCGTTATTCTCATTAATATGACACGCTTGGCCTGTTTCTTTCTAGTTTGTGTGTGATGTTACATGAACTTATCATTCAGTGATAGATCTATTTTCAAGATAATGTCAATAGAGTAGGAAGTGGTCATATCTTGTTTTGTCCACAGCTCTCAGCGAGGAGCAAAAGATTGGAGCGCAACTCGGAGCGTGCAGGGACAAACGTCGATTAAAAGGTACTTCTGTCATCCTCCCTTCTCATGCATTATTTTAGATAGATTTGAAAGGAATTCAGTGTCCATGATAAGCATTTTTTGTCTAGGGTTAAGGTCAAGTTCTAGAGGTCGATCTACTTGTCCGCAGGCAGATTTTCCTACAACAGAAACTAGCGACTCCACTGGGGAGATAGCCTCAATTCAAAACCTCTTGTTTGGATTTTTCTCCTCATTGGCCTTGTTCTATCCCTTGATTGTTTCATACCTGGTCTACCCCTCTTTGATTAGTTTCATGAGCTTATTGGCTCCTTGTCCCACCATACTCAGCATACTTGTCGAGCTGGAACTTCAATTTTTGAATCTTCTTGACATTTCTGGAACTTTTAGACCCTGGCTCCCCTGTCCTAGTGTTAACAGAGCGCCAGCGCTCCTAGAGGTTTTACACAGAGCGCTATAATGCTCTTTGCCCTTGGCAACAGAGCGCCAACCTCCTTTGGCCCAGAAACCTTCCAAATTTGCATTTTTTTTGGATTTTTGCCTCTGTGTTCTTCTACTGAGTGATCTTGAGAGTCAATTTTTCTTCCTTTTTACCTTGATATCTGTCTTTCTGAAGGATGAATTCCTTGTTGATTGGATCTTGCAGCCTTCTTCACTATTTTCATTAGTTTTTCCCTGTTGAGTGAAATTTGAGATTTATGCATTGTTCTTCTCTCCTCATCAGCCGAGTGAAAAACCTTGGTGAAGGTCATCAAAGGCCTGTAGACCTCTTCATTTTGCTTTGAGTCAAGGTCCTTATTCTTCAATTTTTTCTTTTTGGGTACGAAATTTTGTTTTTTTCTCTTTGATTGTTTCCTTTCTTTCACTTTTTCGTTTGGTTGATACGAAGGGTGTATTGTTTGTGTTGCTCTTGCTTATGCTAGTTTGGTTTTCATTCGTACCAAGAAGATAATTAGCAAAGGTAAGCATTGTGATTGTATTGATGATCATCCATACGCAAACAATAAAGATATCAGAATGATTGATTGAGCATATTAGAAGGCATTTAAAAGTTTTGCGCTACATTAGAATTTGATTGAGAAAAGAATCGTTTGAGAGCATTCCGTAGTTGTGCATGTTAGTGAAAGAACTCTCTCTCTCCCTTAGCTAGATGTTCATCGAAAGAAAATGATTGCTTATCATGCTTGATGCACTCTTTGGGTCAGAGTCTTAATTCCATTCGTTTCACTTCCATGCACCCCTTTTGCGTAAAGAACAACCACTAAAATTAACGTTAATTAAAAATCATCTAGAACTTTTTCTTTGATAGAATCCTCCACCAACAGTAGAATAGGTGTAGTACTTTGGATTAGGGCAGTGAGCATAACTCTCCAAAGTTTCTAAATCAAACATTAGCATCCTGAGTTAGGGAGAGTAAATCCAGTTATCGTATAGGTCTGCCTGGGATCCCCCTCTCACACAGGGGTTACGCACGAGGTTGCATTCGGGTAAGCTACGGGGACTAACCCTCCGTGGTTTAACTGTTTGTGGTGTTCTGATCGTATTATGGGGGTCACTTTGAGGTAAATCCACAATTAGTGCGTGGAAGCCTTTTAGTTGATTTTAGGCTTGATACCCTGCCCGTACGTTCGGATCGAACTGTCGACTGTTCCCGCCCAGGGGCTGACTGCGAATTGGTAACCTTAGTGGCCATAATCTTTAGGTTCTTACACAAGGTGACAGTGACGGGAAGTCTCACTATACCTGGAACAGACATTGGTCAAACTCACTCGGGCTCCTTGGAGGGTAAATCCACAATTACTGCGTGGAAGCTTGCACCAAGGCGTAACTCCGTTAAGCATGTCGCCATTGTAATTGTTCCACCCTATCCCCACCCCTTCTGGACTTGATCACGCGACGTTGGATTTCATCACCAACTAGTACGGTCATCAAAAGAAGGTCCTGTTTTCTTGGTTGTGATTCTTAGATTTTATTAGCGTATGCTGTTTCTTTTCTTAGTGGACCTTAGGTCGAGTCAGTGTTAATGGCATCGAATCCTGGGAGTACCAATGGAGGAACCCCTTCTTCTGGGGAACCTTACACCTTTCCTTCATTTGGAAACTTTGGTCCTCCATATGTTGCCACACTGAGTCTTCCAGGACTCACTATTGGATTACCAGTTTGGTTGTTCCCCACTCCGGTGATCCCGAATCCTCCTGATGTTTCAGTTGCACCTAATACTTTGGATGTCAATACACCACCCACACATCAACCTCACGTCGACTTTTCTCCTTCTTCGCCCATCAAGTCTCCTTCCATTTCTCCTTCTTCGCCTAGTGAAAGCTCTAAAGAAAGTAGCCAGGTTGATCAGAAGAAGAAGAAACAAAAAGAGAAGAAGAAGAAGAGCCCGAAAAGGACCAAGACCCCAACAACATCAGATGTTGGCTCTAAGAAACTAGTTACTGTTAATAGTACTGGGAGTGTTGATAAGATCAACAAGATTGAAAGGAAGAATCCAAAACCCAAATTCCCTTGCAGCCTTTGTAAGAGTGCCACTTTTTGAGGGATTGCTCTGGTCTTACCCAGGTCTTAGAAATGTGGTCTTCCACGTCATCGACCTCTGTCAGTCATGTCGATGATACCCCGTCAACTAGTGATGTTCAAGTTGGTAAGAAGAAGAAAACTGTCAAGTTCCCTTGCATGTTATGTAAAGGTATTCATTACTCTCACCTTTGTCCTCACATGGATGAGGCTTCTTCTCTTTTGGAAAAACTTCAACTTCCAAAAGGTTATCGTAGGATTTCCTCCGACCCATCATTGGTTGATGGATTGGTCAATCCGGTTCCATCCCCGGTCAGTCCGGTTGATCAGGTGGTCAATCTAGTTTCCTCCTTGGTTGAACCACGAACCCAAGTAGCTGATCGAGTTCTGTCATCAATCATCCCCGCTCTTCATCAAAAGAGTGACACCAAAGTGGTCGATCTGTTTTCATCCTCAGTCGATCCCACTCCTCCTTTGATGAGTGACACCAAAGCGGTCTATCTGTTTCTACCCGTCGACCCCATTCTTCCCCTGGAGACTGAAACTCAAGTGGTTGATCCAGTCCCTTCCTTGGTCAGTCCCACTCTTCCTCTGAAGAGTGCCAAAGTGGTCGATCCAGTTTCATCATTGGTCAATCCCATTCCTCCATTGAGGAATGTCAAAGTGACTGATCCAGTCCCTTCCTCTGTCAGTCCCACTCTTCCTCTGAAGAGTGCCAAAGTGGTCTATCCAAGTCCACCATTGGTTGATCCGATCCAACCATCGGTTGATCCTACTCTCCTTCTAGAGAGTAAACCCGATACTGCCCATGTTTTTCTTGTTAATACAGACTCTACCGTGCCTGGCGGCATTCCTCCTCCTCCTGTGGAACCCCCTCCAAGTACTGAAGCCATCCTTTTTGATTGGGGTGTGCTAACTGGACCTCGTCTTCCCTCCCACATTCCTTTCCAGATTATAGTATAGGTTCGTGGTCGGGACGTTCCTCAAATGTTGATAGATGAAGGTGCATCCGTTAGTATTTTGTCTTATGTTGCTTGGTATGCTTTGGGTTGTCCGCAGCTTGGACCAGTTACACAGAATCTGTTATCTTTTAACATAGGAACTAGTCAACCTTTAGGGATCCTTCCTCAGTTTTCTGTAACTTTGGGAGGGAAAACTGTCTTTATCGATGTCATGGTAGTCCGAGACCCCTTGGATTTCTCTTTACTCCTTGGGCGGGATTATGTCTATGCTATGAAAGCTCTTGTATCCACCCTTTTCTGTGTGATATCTTTCCCTCACGATGGAATAATTGTGACTATTGATCAACTTTCATTCATCGGCCCCGACTGGGTTACCTCCCTAAGTGGTTCTTATATGTAGACAGTATCAACCCCGCCGCATGCCAATTATGTGGCGTTGTCTCCCATGACCTCAACTTCCGATGATTTGGATCTGGTAGTTGACATGGTGATCTCTTCGGTAGGGTTATTGGAGCATGATCTCCTTACCCCTGTCACGACCCTCGATGTGTGTCCCTTCTCGAGTGATTATCTTCCATCCAGCGAAGATCTCCTGGAGGCCATGACCGAGTTTTGTCCCTTGACGTGGTATCCTTCCAGAGCATTATCCTCTTGGAAGCCATGATCAAGAAGCAACAACGAGCATAGTTTCTCTTCTCTGTGGCAATCTCGTTAAAAAATGAAACAAAGGCCACTAGCTTTCATGTCGCGAGCATCACGAGCATAGTTTCTCTTCTCTGTGGCAAGCTCGTTAAAAAATGAAACAAAGGCCACTAGCTTTCATGTTGGGGGCATAACGAGCATAGTTTCTCTTCTCTGTGGTAAGCTCGTTGAAAAATGAAACAGAGGCTTTGAGCATAGTTTCCTTCCTTGTAGCAAGCTCGTTAAAAAATGAAACAACAATCTGGGGATCGAACCCGGAACCTTGAGCATAGTTCTTTTCTTGTTTCAAGCTCGTTAAAAAATGAAACAATCACCTCTCCCTTCAAGTTGAGTCTTTCACCAGATCTCGTAGATGTCGAGTCGAGTCTTTCATCAGGTCTCGTTTTGAACCTTCATTTCATCCACCTGTATCCTTTTTCTCCATCTAGCACAGAAATTGGTGAGAACCTCAAAGTCGGTGAATGAATTGAATCTTGGGGGGCATGTCTCCAGCCTTTGATGATCATTTTGGATTCAATCCACTACCTTTCAAGCTGGGGGCATACCGAGCTTAGTCTTTGTTCTTTCTTGTGCTCGTAAATACATGTGAATGCAACCAGGTAAACTTTTATCTCTTTTTTGGACCCGTACGGATACGAACACACGAAAAAGGAACCCCCCTGGAGTCTCCTTTAAACCCTTTTCAGACTCTCTAAATATGAAAAGATTTTCGAGTGATCTTGCTTCCTTTCACACTCGTTAAAAGGTCAGAAAGGGCATCTTTCGAGCGATAGTTTAACCCTTTTTCGGTCTCGTTGGACTACTGTACGAAAAAGGAACTGAGAGAGTTCTCTTTTAAGTGTTTTTCCAAACTCTATAATCTCGAAAAACCTTCGAGTTTTCTGTCCTTGGACTCGTTAAAGCACACATCGACAGGCCCATATGGGAACAAACCCTTACTTCTTCTGGTTCGTTAAATAAAAGAAGAGAAACTTATCGAAGGTGAGTTATATCGAGCATGTGTTATCCTCCTCGAGCTCATTAAATCAAAAAGAGGTACACTCATCTATCTGGATGGGGGAAAAATTGAAAGGAGCAAGCCAAGCAGTCTCTTGAGAACATCATCTAGCACTTCTTAGAGTCGCCCCTGAACACGACACTTTGTCACTTTGCACATATCATAATCCGCTGAACCTCTGCACTGAGCCAATCCTTTGAGTTTCCTTTCACTCTTTTGGGTCACCTGACGCAAGTCACAGTATCCATTGCATAGTGTTGGTCCATGTCATGTTTTGTTTTCGTGCCTCAGTGTTCAAGGGAAGTACCCGCCTCAAGAGTCAACCATCCCAAATATCTTGTCTCACAACTCGTGTCAGTCCATGTTCTTTTGATCTACCAATTACATCTTTGTGTCCGTTTCATGTCGTTGATGGGGGATACATCAAGGCCCTCCCTCGACGAGTCTATTCATGTCGACTTCAACACATTATCTGGGAATTAGGCTTAGAAACCACTTAGTACTTTGGGACCTGCATGCCTCAATGGCAGGCCTCCTCACATTCGACAATGGGTTTACATCATTGACCTCTGATCGAATGATTCCACGAATGTTCGACTTCAGCTCATCTATTCGCGTTCGGCAGAATGTACTAAGGTACCTTGGGAATAATTGACATTAATGGTGATCTCCCTCGCACTTGTTAACGGTTTACCTCATT
>JASDQU011101446.1:16855-30330 GCA_032191745.1 Picea mariana
GAGGACTTGACGAAGCTGTCGCATTCGCATCTACGATTGTAAGTACTGCTGTCGTTATTCTCATTAATATGACACGCTTGGCCTGTTTCTTTCTAGTTTGTGTCTGATGTTACATGAACTTATCATTCAGTGATAGATCTGTTTTCAAGCTAATGTCAATAGAGTAGGAAGTGGTTGTATCTTTTTTTGTCCACAGCTCTC
Source organism: Picea mariana (assembly GCA_032191745.1). Taxonomy (NCBI): domain Eukaryota; kingdom Viridiplantae; phylum Streptophyta; class Pinopsida; order Pinales; family Pinaceae; genus Picea; species Picea mariana. The sequence continues at coordinate 17,057 of JASDQU011101446.1, forward strand.
AGCGAGGAGCAAAGGATTGGAGCGCAACTCGGAGCGTGCAGGGACAAACGTCGATTAAAAGGTACTTTTGTCATCCTCCCTTCTCATGCATTAGTTTAGATAGATTTGAAAGGAAGTCAGTGTCCATGATAAGAATTTTTCTGTCTAGGGTTAAGGTCAAGCTCTAGAGGTCGATCTACTTGTCCGCAGGCAGATTTTCCTACAACAATTATACCCATGGTTAATTCCTAGTTTCACCCACTTTGACTAGTCAAATTCTTCTAGGAGTTTCTAGAGTAATTTGACTTCTTTGACCTTCTAGGGGCTTCTAGATAACTCATGAGGGTTCTCCAACTTCACAAGGCCACAACTCTTTAACCGTGAGGAGTTATGTGATGTTCTGCATATCACCAGAAATGGACTGACATGTACTATCCATATAGAATAGTCTTAACTATAAATTCATTTATATTCATGCCCTTATACCTCAAAGAGTCTCGGTTCCCTTATCCATGCCTTTATGCTACCAGAATTTGCTACCAGGGTTCTCCAAGGGTTGAAATCAATCACTAAGGGTTGACATCAATTTACAATATCACTCTCCAATGGTTGACATCAATGAAAATCATTAATCCATACCAATTTTCCATCAACCTAAGCCAACTGTCTGTCAAAATTCATAACCTATGGTATACTTATTTTTGGATTAAGATATGACACATTATTGACAGCCTCGAAGAACACCATAACTCGACCACGAGTGGAGGAACTATGAATCAAACTCTTGGAAGTTTATAAATGATACTTAAATTATTATATGCCCCATTTATTTTCATTCAAATGATTATTCTTTATAGTTTATCTAGATTTAATCTCATCTATTTTATGTTGAATGTTGTCAGGTACCGAGCAAAGGAGGATCACGCTCAACATTCTCATGATGAAATGTACAACTAAAGACGATGAAAGAGAAATAACGAAATATCAACAAAGAAAGTATCAGGAAAATGTATGAAGCAGGGATCTAGAAACTCCATGATGATTGACTGCCAAACTTAGGACGTCGAAGATGCCCCCACACCCAAAGCCATTCTTCATGATGCAGAAGACACATATGGTCGAAATCCATGTCGACCCACTGGCGCTAGGAGACAAATTCGAAATGTAACCATTGTCCTTATTTCTCATCATTACAAAAAGGATGAGGACAAACACTGAAAGACAAAAGGTCATTGAGGGAGACAAAAGGTCAAAGGTCTTATTGAACCTCAATAAATACTAGAATAGAACCCAGAGAAAGGGATTTTTGGATCTTCAAACATTGTACACCTCTGAAGTACTTTAGGATACAATGTCAACTAAAATTCAAGAGTTGTCTTAAGAGTTTTCATGTACTATTGTTGAAACTGTTAATACAAAGAATCCCTCAAGGACAACTTTTGACGGAGAGAAGGACTTGCATGTGTTTTTGTTTGTTGCAAATTATCTCAAGAAGAATGTTTGTTGTTCACATGGGTTGTAAGAACATGTTTGTTTATAGACTATTCTGATGCAATATATGTCTTCTAACAGTTTTATCATTCTTTGTTATATTACATGTCTTGAGTGAATGAGTTGCTAATGTATGTGATATAGTAACTTAGACTATTCTGGTTATATATTCACGTGCATGTGTTATCTAACTTCATTTCTTCATTTCAACTATTTGGGTGAAGCTACTAGTAGATTTAATTTCATGCCACAACTCATTCACTTACGTTAATTCACTCCTAGATAGAATAGGTTATATTAGGATTAGATTAGGATTCCATTTAGATAGTATCCATCTACATATCCCATTGCACAACAACCCATCATTCACCCTCATCGATGGACCGGGCTGCAACCCGTAAAACCAACCAGTAATGGTTGTTGGGCCATAATTCAGATGAGTTCCCTATTCCAAATGGTGAGAGGTATAATTGGGACTTCTTACCGGGGATAACTCCTAACTTTTGTTGGGTGAATTTGGACCCATTAACAAGGCCTTCATCCATTACATATCAGTTTAAATCTTGAAAAATTAACTGAGGGAATTCTTACCTCAATTCCCTTCAACATTGGAAACAGTCAAATGCGTACATGCATGGCTATGACGTTATCTAATCAGTTGATATTTGTAGAATTTTGCATGATTCCTCCTCTATCCTTTTTATCACCATTCCTACCACCCTCATGGGTTTCACATAGATGGAAATCATAAGAAAAAACAACATCCACATATTTAACCATGATATATCATTTTTCTTGAATACATAATCCATTATTAGTCATACTCAATTTCCATAACATCATTATCTCATAGTAGAAAAATATTATAAGTTCACAAGCATGTCATATGCATATCCAAGCATGTACATATGCAAAAATACACATCCATATGCACCATGAATTCACTGTCAGCATGCCTATTAATGCATATGCATTCTAAATTATTTGTATGCATCATGCACTCTAGTGCGTTTCTATTTCAATTCACTTATTTATTTATTTATTTATTTATGTTGTAGTTGGTTGTCCTTGAATTTCTTCAGATCCTGGATTCCTTGTGTGCTCCCATTCTGCTCATCTTCCCTGGTGTTCCATGGTCCAAACACTTTCCATCCAAGTTCCACTTGGTCATTATGCAATCCAACAAAGGTATTCTATTTGCAACAACTTCTCGTAGGCAGTCATACCTAAACTTTACCCTTTTATGGAACATTCCAGCACCTTGTAATGAGGTAGCTCGCAACATTTCACCACTCTACTACCACAACAACCTTGAAACATCTTAACCATAATCACTCCACATCCTTGAGATTACTTCTAACTTTCCATCAGATTATTTCATTTAACAATTCCCTGTGAAGCCATACTTTTCTTACTCAATACCATTCCTAATGGAAGTCTATTTTCATTCAGTGAAACTTTTCAAATGAAAGAACCTTCATTAATCTATCCCTAATTTATGCATTGTATCTTGCTTCCACTGCAAACTTTGATATCAGAAGTGACTTTCTTTATCTGAGTAATTTTAGACAAGGTAGCTAACTCATAGAAAGAAAATACTTCTAAGCACTCATGTTCTTGGCACATAGAGATGATTCACACATCACCTCCTAAGCTCCTTGTTCTCTTTCACATCAAGTTTGCAACTATCTACACATCTCTACCTTCAAGACTATGGAGTCTTAATTTTCCTTTCTATGTCTATTAATGACATTATTCACATGTTGGTTTCATGTCCTATGTGAGGATTCTTGTTGTTGTGCCTTGAAATTCATTAAGACTCTGTAGAAGCTGAATAATAATTCCTTAGTTTCACTTTTCTTGAGTTTTTTATCCACTTTCCATTACTTTCCTTGTAGCTCTTTATTGCCTCAACCAAATCCTACAAGCTCTATCATGCTTCCATGACTTTGATATCCAATTCTGGGCTTGAATTTATCTTGTTAGGATATTTAGACACTTAGGAATTAGTAAGATCTACTTGGTCTATTGTGTCGTTAGGTAAAAGTGTGTTTTCTAGTGTGTTTCTTTACTATGCATTAATATGCATTTGTAGTTAGGAAATCCGACGGTCGCGATATGTTCTCGACATAGAGTGATCCAACAGTTCATACTCTCCTCGATCTTAACGACCATTGATCCATGGCTTAACAACCGATTGGTCCATGATCTCTATTTAAAGAGCATGGAGGTTCATTTGTCGATGATCAATTGTGATAAACTCTCTTGTAAAATCTCTCTGTAATATTTTTCTTTGCATTAATAAAATGCTCCAAGTGGCCGTGTTGGCTGGGGCCATGGATGTTTCCCCGTAGAGCTTTTACCATGTGAAAACATCGGTGTGTTGATATTTGATATGGTTATGTGAGTGGTTACTGAAGGTGTTTGTCCTCTGTTGGAATACCTGTTTTATCAAACATGGTATCAAAACCTGTTTGAAGACTTGCTCCTATTGTAGATCGAGGTCGTGAAGCTGATTTGCCTCATCTCCACTTTCTGTCATTTCCGTACATTTTTGGGCTGAGAGGAATGTTCAATTGTGTCCAGAGCGCTCATTCCAGTCAGGGACACTTTTCGTTTCACTCAAAAAGGTTTATGTTTGCCCAATATACAACCATTACTGTCAGATCCGGAGGTATAAAGCTTGAATACGCATTTTTTAAATTTTTTTGCAGAGTAGTATTTTGGTTTTATTTCAGCTTTGTTTTATTTATTTCTGGGTTGCTACTCTTTTAGATATGCGTATTATCTTTTTCTTGCGCCCTGTGCGATCTTGGAAAATCAGAAACATATAGGAAAATGTGCATCTTCTGAGTAAGCTAACCGAGATCTAACCCTTGTTGTCATCAAGAAGCGAAATTTTTTTCTTGTGTGAAAAGAGTTTTTTTTAGCACGCTCTCCAAGGCCGTATTCCACAATAACAACAACAACAATGTCAATCCTCCTTTTGAACATTACAATATGTTTTGCTAGATCATTTGGTTAAAAGTTGTCTTATTAAGTAAGAGGTCTTGAGTTCAAGTCTCTCTTTTGTTACCTTTTTTGAAAAAGTTCATGCTAAAATTGTAAAGGGTATTTCACTTCAAGTACAAAAGTAAATCACTATAAGTAGCTTTAATATTTTATTTTAGAGTTATTTATTTTGCATGTGACTTTTATGTTATAAAGTAACTTCATTGTAAAAGTGATCCCCACTTCTCTTTATAAAAGTGGGTCACTTCATAAAGCAACTTACACAATCACGTGGTCATTTGGTTACCGATTGTGCGTTTTTTAAAAAGGGCATAACTCTAACATCGAAATTCTGTTTTCTGTGCCCTTTTTTTTAAAACCGCATAACTTTTCGAGCTCTTTCCATCTAGATCATCAGTTTCAGTTTTTAAATCCACATTATCTGCATATTTAATATGGCTTCTACAAGTATTGTCTTGCTTACCAACAACAACTACTTCCAATGGAAATCTCATATGGAAGATTTATTAAGAAGTAAAGGCTTGTACCGGATTACCTTGGGAAAGGAAAAATCACCCACTAATGCTGATAAGAAAGCCAAGTGGGATAATAGGAATGACGAAGCACGTGGACTAATTGAAATTTCCATCTCTCCTGATTTAAGGTACCACCTTCAAGATATTGATGACCCCAAAGAATCTTGGAACACGATTGAATCTGTGTTTGGTAAACTCAATATTATTCAAGCACAACAGTTAGAAAATCAAATACTGACCTTGACTCCAAATGATTTTTCTTGCCTTGAAGGCTATCTAGTTTTAAAACACTCAGAATTTTATGTGAAGAATGTAAGTTAAAGATGAAGTAAGAGCATTGCATCTATCTTATTCTTTCTAAGCTAGGTAGTGCATATTCTATATTTGTATCTGATTTTTATGCCATGAGAGAGGCTCTAGGGGAAGAAGGTTATGAAACACCCACTCTTGAGTCCTTTTGTGCTTCTTTGATTCGAGAGGAAAATAAGCTTGTACAATTTGGAGTGATCAACACTATAGGTCCCTACAACAAAGCCTTAGTTGCCCAGCAGAAAGATAAACCCAAGTATCCCAAAAAGCAACATCCTCGCTACAAAAACAAACAACATAAGGGTCCCAAACCTACTCAGATAGCTTCAGCTTCTATTGGTGACAAAGGAGAAAAATATAAAAGTAAGAATACTAACAGACATTGCAACTTTTGTGATAAAGATGGTCATGATGAGTCAAATGTTTCAAGAAGATGACATCTTTAGAAGCAGCGATGAAGAAGCAGAACAACATTATTGATTCTACTTCTTCTTCTCACGAACATGCACTTTATGCTTCTGGTTTCTCCTTCAAATCAAATTCTACTACTACTTCTTATTCTAATGAGTGTCTTATTGATTCAGGAGCATCTTATCATATGGCTAAGGATAAAGCCATATTTTCTACTCTAAATGAATGTAACACCAAGAAAATATTTGTTGGTGACGATAGATCTCTTAGTGTTGTAGGATCTGGAACAGTTCAAGTAGATAATGGTCATTTCAATGATGTATTATGTGTTCCAAGTCTTTCTTGTAACCTTCTATCAGTATATCAAATCACTCATTCAGGTTAAGGTAAAACTATCGAGTTTTCACGTCACTAAGTTGTAATTAAGGATCTAAAATATCCTAAGCATGTTCTTGCAACTGGAATTGCTGATGATATTACCAGGTTGTACAAGTTTGACAACTTTGGGTCATCATCTTTTTCATCAGTTTTTGTTGCTCATAGCGATGACTTGAGCAAACTTTGGCATGAACGGTTTTGTCATCTAAACTATCGCTCATTGCAGCAACTATGTAATCAACAGATGGTGATTGTTCCTCCTCTTGTTTTATGCAGAGATGGTGTTTGTGTTGGTTGTGTTCTTGGCAAACATCATCATGACAGTTTTGACAAACGTGCCTCTTGGCACGCCTCGGGTCCTTTGCAACTTGTTCACAGTGATTTGTGTGGTCCACTTTCTTCTCCTTCTTTTTCTGGGTGCAAGTAATTCTTAACTTTCATTGATGACTTTTCCAGACATACTTGGGTTTACTTCTTAAAACTCACGAGTGAAGTTTTTGACAAGTTTTTGGCCTACAAGGCCCTTGTAGAAAAGCAATCTGGACATCAAATTCAAAGGTTAAGAACATATAATGGAGGCGAATATGTGAACACTTAATATCTGGACATCATAGCCCCTTATCTCTTGTACACTAAAAAAAAAAACACTTAATTTCATTTTCAATAGCAGAAACAAATACATGTAAAATCATACATATTATTGCATTTATGGTAGATTTCATCACCAAACTTTTATTTTGTGTTAAACATTTAACTTTGGCCAATTTTTCCGACAAACACAACAATCTGCAATTTATTACACTCCCCCATAAAAACTTGATTTCAAACTCAACARCAGAAACAGATCCATGTAGATACTCAACACAAGCATGATACTGCATACAGAATCTCAAAAATACTAACACCCCATGGAATGTTTCTCAGGATGCCCATGTTTATCCTTCTATTTGTTTAATAAAAAAATATATCTAAGACTGAGAGTAATGAAATACARTTAAGCTCTCAAAAAAAAATTGACAATTTGCCAGATACACACATTTTATAGAATATGAACTATGTAAATCTTGATTATGATAATAACTTATTCAAGGAAAACTCTCTTCATAAAAGGTAGATTACCTTCGTAAAACATTACAAAAGCTAGATTACTCATGTTTATGAAGATTGGTTTTGATCAGAGCATTGAAATTACATATGGTGAGGCCAAGAAAAGTGAGAACAAAGTTTCTATTTGAGATCATACATGTCATTGTATTTCTGATAGGTTCCATCACCAAAAGTTTATTTTGGGTTTGCAATTTTTTGCACTCCCAAAAAATCTAAATGTCAATAGCAAAAACAGATCCATACAGATACTCAACCAAGCATGATACCACATATAATTCTCAAAAATACTAACACCCCATCTAATGTTTCTCGGGATGTCCATGTAAACCTTAGTATGGACGACCGTAGTAGTTCTTGCGACATACTATTCAAGGATAAGGTATTGTCGACGGTAACGATAGTTCGTCGCAGGAGCGACGAAGCCTCGATAATTGCGACAAACTATCAATACTATCGATGATCTTATTTGTCGCAAGAGAGACGACCGAATTAGTTCTTCCAATGAACTATCAATGCTATCGATGATCTTATTTGTCGAAAGAGAGACGACTAGAGTAGTTCTTACGACGAAATATTCATCGCAAGAGCGATGAAGCCTTGATAGTTGCGACAAACTATTAATACTATCAATACAAACTATCATTAGGGGTTTGAGTGTCTGAAGGACTGAAATCGAGTCATGAGAGCTCCCACTGCGTGGTTTTTATATATAGACAAGGTATTCAGAGATAAAGAGACAAGGTATTTAGAAAAGAGAGGACGCGGTAAGCAATCCGTCACATAGCAATGCACACATGGAAGAAAATCATTCTTTTTCTTTGGCCATGAATTTATGCTTTCAAGATATTTTACCAGTTTTGTGAAATGAGGCTTAGAAATCCCTAGTTTCATACCCTTTCTCTAACTGTAGAGTTATAAGGTTGTATTTCTTTCTATTATTATTTTTCTTTGTTTCATGCATTGAAAACTTTAAATCTAACTCAGGGCGTCAAGCTCCATTAATTCTTTCAATGCACCATAGCAACCAACTATTGTTATAGGCACCTTACACCGATTGAACTCCATTGTGAGGTAAACAAAATTTTGTTTGTTGTTGATCGCCCACTTCTAGCTTGATCGTTCCATTTATTATAAATCTTGCATTATTGTGACTTACCCAACACGTGGTGATCAATTTACACCTCCATACCCAATTGATCGAGTAGCAAAGTATAGAAAATAATTGGATGGGGTAGGTCCAACGTGTGATTTTTCTTATCTAGAACCAACACCACTCGTATTTGGAAGTGTTCCTAGAAGTGTTGTTACCACATAAGATCTTATTCCCATTAGATTGTTCTAGCATTTGCACGTGTTCCCAAATGTGCATAAACATTTGTTCTGACAAGAGCAACGTTCCTATAAGTGGTGTTATTTCCTTCCCTGCTACTCCTGGAGTTGTGCTCCGACAACTGTGCCTGTTCCTAGATAAGATGTTGTGTCATCCCATGTAGTTCCTATAGGATTTGTTCCAACATTTTATAGTGTTCCAAATGTAGTTTCAGGCATAGCCTATTATTCCAAGGAGTGATGCGGAAGCATAGGCAGGTCGCAGGGGTGGGAGCAAAGGAAAGTAGAAAGGCTTAAGAAAAGCTTGTTCAAGTGGTTCACCCGTTAGCTAGGTCGAACCAAAAGTAGAGAGAGCATCGAGGAAGACAGATAAGAGAGATTATCACCTTGAATCAGTGAATGACTTACTTTAAACATCAATAGTTATCGATCACGTTGAAGAATCTATTATATAACTCTTAGTTGTCGGATGTGGATGCACTTTAAAACTCTCTAGAAGTATCTATTATTGCAATTGGTGGACTCTTACGTCTGAAAAGTTATTGTCTCTGACGCTTTCAAATATCTTATCGTGGTGGCTTGTGAAATCCCTATATTTTTCTTTACCTACAAAGCCTATCCCTTCACCCATAGCCTACCCTTTCTCACCCCTTTTCTCAGTGAAATGATCGATTTCTTGTTGGTTCTTGTGATCGAATCATAAAGTGCATCGTATAATAAGAATGCATGCCATTTCTCCAACAACAACAAAGCTGAATGATCGATTTTCCATAACTTACTGTTTTCGAATTGCTAAGGGTGCTATGTCTGTAACAAAATGAAATGCATTTCCCAATTGGAGATAACCAGAAAATGATCGATTTCAGATCATTGCTTGTCACCAAATTCTAGAGTGCAGTGTTCATAGCAATTCATTCCATTTACCCATCGCAATCGACCACAACTGCCGATCTTACCTTTCCAACGAACGGTCAGATCGACGTCTCCTCTAGAGGCTATCAACACTCAGTCCTTAACTCATTGTCCTCTCGATCGCAACTCCTGCTCTTCACAGTCTATGCAGAGCTTAATACATGCACATGGAGGAATTGTCGCTAAATTGACCCTAAATTGAATACAATCAGTCTAGCCAATCGATTGTAAAATTAATGGGATGGAAAAGAATTATAATAAAATTTATGTTATTTATTTTTTATTTCAAACACGTCATGTGTCCATTTGTAATATATTTAGTTTTAGGTGGTTTTTTAAAACATTTTTGTTTCTTGGTTTTGATGGACAACTTTAATAAGCCATGTAAAATTTTATCTCACTTTGCAACACAAAAATTGTCGATCTTCCAACATGTACAGGATTTCGCCAGCTTCATGGAATCTACTCTCCTATTGAACTCTACTTTGATATGTACACAGATTGCTTTGAGTCGGGGATTTAGAGGCTTTCTGAAAAATCAACAGGGCACTCCATCGTCCTTGAGCCCTAGGAATATACTTTCTGCACTCATGGGAGTTAGCCTACTTGGCCTACAAGATTTCACTTCCAAGTGAAGATTTCACTTCCAAGTGAAGCTTCTTTCATATAGGACTCAAACTTTTGCGCCCTACACAAGACTTCGCCTCAACTCTSTGTCAAACAATCCTTACTGAAACAATATCTTGGGTGAAAGAATAAGCCTTCTSTGAGTCTAACCAAACTGTTCTTAAGTTGTTAGCAGACATTTCGATGAATACTCTCTAATACTAGTTCCTTGACATCCTAATACTCCTATAAATGCTTAGTAAACATGAACCAAGATCCAAACTCAACTATATAAATGCTTAGTAAACATGAACCAAGATCCAAACTCAACTATGTCTGATCCCAAATTAAGAAGATCATTTAGTGTTTTTCTGAAACTAAGTGTTTTTCCTATTCAAGTTTAAAGAGGAGGAGCATTAAGGTAGGGAAAATGCAACTTGTATCAGAGTTCCCTATCTTGGAGTTAATGAAATTCCTCCTCTTTACCAAATTGTAATATGCTCAGTAAACATGAACCAAGACCCAAACTCAACTCTCTCTGATCCCCAAATTAAGAAGGTCATTAAGTGTTTTTCTGAAACTAAGTGTTTTTCCTATTCAAGTTTAGAGAGGAGCACTAAGGTTAAGGTAGGGAAAATGCAACTTGTATTGTATCATAGTTCCCTATCTTGGAGTCAATGAAATTTCTCTTCTTTACCAATACCAATTGGTTATCATTTTAGGTGATTTTTTTGGGTGAAGATCCATAGTATGACAACCAAATCCTAACTCCATTCAAGTGTCTTCATAATGACTAACAAAAGCATGTAGATGTAGAAACATTATTGTGCTAAGGAGAATTATAATGAACAATTGGAGCTAATTTTCTGCTAGGTTATTATTATTTTCATTACAAATAAATCAATTAATTAACATACATTAAAGCTAAATAAACTCAATAAAATGATTATTTGAAAGACACTTATATATAATTATATATAACTGAATCTGGGGCAAAGCTCAGAGCATTAGTCAAAGTCTATACATCCATAATTGAGATAATTGAGAAGTTTGTCAATTGGTTTTAGTCTAAGTTGTAGTGTTATTCTTTTCATTAGAGTTTTATTTTTTTTGTAAGTGACATGTTGAGATGAGYATATTGTTGTAATGATCTCCTCTCAACATTTAACATATTGTTGATCTTCATTAAAAAATAAATAAAAAATTACTCAACTTTAAACCTATAACTCTATGCAATACCTTTAGTAAACCATTTTAAATAAAAAAAATTGTAATTTAAAATGATTTTAAAATCTTACAAATATACAACTTTTATTATGTTATACTAAATACAACTTTGATTATGTTAACACTAAATTATAATATTGATAAAAGTCATTTATATAGAAGAATTTAATTATAAAAAATATTTATATGTAACAAAATTTAATTATATAAAAAAGTCATTTATATAGAAGAATTTAATTATAAAAAATATTTATATGTAACAAAATTTAATTATATAATATCTAGATGACTACTTCAATCAATTTAACTAGACACTTGTAATTTAATATAAACACTTATAAAACTTGTAAACATTAAAAAAAAAATCTTATAATAAAAATTCATTGTTTTAAGACTAGATATCAATAAACATTACAACTCTTCATATCACTAAATTTGTTTCTACATATTTTAAACTTTGAAAAGATTTTTTTAGGAATGGATGTTGTTGACATAGTGATAATATTTTTATTAACCATCAAATTATATATATATATATATATATATATATATATATATATATATTTTAAATAATAATATAATATTGTAATCATTATAATATTACATTTCAATTTGAAAAACTAAAATCATGTAACTAGTGATTATGATCATTACATTAATAAAAAAAAATATTACAGTAATTTTATATAACATTTGATAAAAAAATATATGAAGTAACCAAGGATGATTTTAAGGATGAAAATTTATTTTAAAATGTAGAAATCTTGGCGAATCTTACTAATCCTTCATATGCCAACTATAAATGTTTGGCGATATTTTTGTAAAAATATTCAATTTTCTAAGGATTTTATATAGTTTTTATAAAATTTTGGCAATTTTAAGGTAAAATAATTTTATCCTATAGAATTTGGGCGAATCATTTTTAAAATAGCGAATCTCGTTTTTGGAAAAACCATGGAAAATTAGAGCGAAATTTAACCCCTAAAATCATCCATGGAAGCAACTCTATATAACATTTGATATTTGTTAACAGAAATAATATACCATAACAATTTTTATATTAAAATTTTTATTAAGATATGAGATGTAGTGGTAAAATCAAATTTAAATGAACTAAAACATTTAAATGTAAAACAAGAGTTACAGATGACAATAATAAACTATAAAAGAAATAAAAAATTGACAAAAAATGAAACAACAATATAAAAATCAAAATAATATAACTAATTAACTTTAACATAATATTGAAACAACATATAGAAGGAATAAGAATTTGGCAAAAAAAAATGAAACAACAATATATAAATCAAAATAATATAATTACCTAAATTTAACATGATACCCAAACATATATCAAACATATATAGAGATTTTAAGAAATTGACAGAAAATGAAACAATAATATAAAAATCAAAATAATATAACTAACTAATAATATGCTACTACTACAGGAAATGCTGGCTATAACTATATAATAGAGTCCAGTGAATCTCAAGGAAAGATTGTTTTTTCAGAAAAGGCCAGTATAGTATTTTTGTAAAATATTAACATCAAATTTTGCATTTCTTATATTGGTTTTGTTTTTGAATTGTGCTGTGATATTTTATTACATCTATACAAAATAATCTCAGATGAATATGAAAACTTAATTGAAGTTCCAAGAATTCACAAAGGACAAAGTACTAATACACAGTGTAAGGGCTAAATTTTCTGCAAATTCTTTGATGAATCATATGATAAATGAAATACCAAACAACAAAACAATATATCAATTGCAATTTTCTGAATTTGAAACCAAAATTAAAATATATCTAGGACTGAGAGTAATGAAATAAAATTATTCTCACACAAAAAATTGATAGTTTGCAGGATACACACATACACACATTTTATAGAATATGAATATATTAATCATCAAAAAATTGACACTTTGTCAGATACACACATTTTATAGAATATGAATATATCAATCATGATTATGAACATAACTTATTCAAG
>JASDQU011101447.1:6910-30742 GCA_032191745.1 Picea mariana
CTTCATGGTGGATAATCTTACACGTGCCAACGCACTAGATTGATACATTTATATCATTTGCAATATTAGGAATATCATTTGTTTCTAGCTCATAGGAATTTTATATTCAACCTAACTTTTGCTAGATGTCTTGACTTTTGCTCACGGCTCACAAGGCTTGACTAGGCTCACAGAGGTTGTACGTTCCCCTTGACTTTTGCACTAGTCTGTCTATGCTCACAGAGGTTTTACGTTCCCCCTGAGTTTTGCACCAGACTGTCTATGCTCACAGAGGTTTTACGTTTCCCCTGAATTTTGCATTAGACTTACATAATATCTCGTTTGTCCTGACTTTTAGTTTGACTCACAGAGGTTGTACGTTCCCCTTGGCTTTTGTCAATACCTCACAAGGCTGGTTGATTATCCAAATCTCCCTGGCTAGCCTCAGGGTGGCCCATATGGCCTCTCATTGGAGAATGACTGTCGATGCTGCCAAATTTAATAGTGAGGTGGGCCTTTGTCTATGCAAGTGGACGCTGCCAGCCATCTGTCTCTCGGTACTCCATCTCTGCAACCCAAGGGCCTCGAGACATCATCTCCTTAGTTATCCCTAGGAATTGGGGATAACAAGACCAATACAAAATATTTTTATAGATTTATCAACATGTGGTGGTTGTAATTGATGCCAAAGCATGTGGGCTTGAGCAGTATGGTTGTAGAATAACTCACACAATACATAGGTTGGGGAATGTATGGTTGTACCATGCCATTGCGCAACATTTAAACAAATATAACATCTCGACAAACCAATTCAAATGTGGAAATTTTTGTTCACTTTGACTTTTAATGCAAAACAAAACTTTCACCTCTTAATTAGAGGTTTCCCGGATCTTAACTTTGTGAATTTTCACCCTTACAGGTGTTATGAAATACAAACAAAACAACAACAACAATGGACAATATTTCAACTCTTAACAACCCTAATCATATAGGCAATCCAAGAGAGAAGATACCACTGTGTTCCAGTAAGTTCCTTTAGGGCAATATTATCATACATATAACAGAGATGAAAACCACATGACAGCTGTAAAACAATAGTAAAATCTTGCCTTCACATCCTTTTTGGTACAAGCTGCAAGCTGTGGTGGATCATTTGGGGCTGCTGGGGTTCCCTCAACAAACTCCCATAACACATGTTCTTCTAGCACCAGATCTATGTGCTCTCTGCATGGACTGAAGTTGGAAGCGCTCTCCAACCTATCTTCGAATCTCAACCCTACATTTACCATTTCACTGATGCCCTAGCTCACTCGCAATCCTTGGTTGTTCGACCTTCTCTACTGGTTTTACTCCTGAAAACACACTTGGTTTCTTGTATTAAGCGGCTGAGCTTTGATACCATGTTAAACTTTGAAAACCCAACAACAAATTTTATATGCCAATAATTTTAACTCAGATTTACTTCAATGTTGATTTAGAAATCCAAAAACTATGCATAAAAAATATAGCTGAGTTCTTAACACAAATGCACTGCAGAAAATGAAACCAAACACATAAACACTTTACACAATTTTTACCCTGGTAACCCTAGTGTGGCAAAAACCAGGAGAGGCGATTTTTATTGGTTTTAGAGGAATTATTACAGCAACAAATTTACAGAGAAATCTTACAACCTACAAATTTGCTGCTTCTTCTCTATACGACCCATCCGAAGCAGTGTTGTACAGCCCAACAAGTATGACCATGTACGACCTAGTAAACTCGCCCTTGTACGAGCCATAATTCGGCTCGTATGACCCATCAAACTTGGCCTCTCCTCTGCTACTGTTGTAAGGCCTAGCTCGGTTTCTCCTGGCTGCTGCTGTATGGTCTACAACTCGGCCTCTCCCTTGCTGCTGGTACGACATGTTGTACGACCCTCTCTTTGTTGCTGTTGTACGACCCAACTCGACCTCTCCTGTTTGCTGATGTACGACCTGCAACTCAATCACTCCATTGCTACTAGTACGACCTACTGTACGACCCTCTCTTCGCTGTACGACCCAGCCAAATTCAACCTCTCTCCCAACTGTCAAGTTCGCCCTTTTCCTCAGCCAAATCGACCCTCTTCTTTTTTGTTCAATGTGTGTCCTCAACCCCTCACCTCAACACTTTATATTTCCATCTTCACTCTATATCCCCCTTTGAGAATTTTCTAGAAGAATCAAGAAATTTCACTAAAGAAATATTAAATTCCTAAGTTAGAAAATTGGGAAATTTGAGTTATAAAGCCAATAATAATTAAATGAGTAATTATTATGCTTTTCCTAAGTCAAACTTAAGACAAAATAAAAATGTTGATATAGGTATTAATTAATTGGTCTTCTGCATGCTTGGACACAAGGCCTATGCAGAGACACCTTCCAAAGCTACTAACACCTCATGCCCTCAATCCAACACACGAGTGCCACCACCTACAATGATTGCTAGGTCTATTCCAACAATATTTCACCAATACTCAAGCCATTCAATCACCCTCAAGGTCGTACATTGATCAATCACCTACAACCACCTTTGATATTAGCTTTCAAGGTTACTCCGAAAGTGTTTACACCATGTTTGGGGGTGCTTCATGATATTTGGGCTACAGAATGTATGATCAACCCCTATATAGTTCATGATGAATTTTCACATGGGAGATGGCCTGTGATGGACTTGCACATTAGAGATGGCTTACTCAGTGGTTGCTTGACCTCAGTTGGGTGCTTGCTTGGCATTCTTCCCTAGGGTGTTGGAGGTCTCCTAATAGCTTAAGATGATGCTCTACATGATAGCCACATGGAAATGGTCGCTTGCTTGGACAACACCCTACTTAGGATGAGAGTTTTACATCCTGGAGGAGGGCATTGGCCCTAGGCAACATAGGGTAGATTGGATTCTTGTATGGAGGCTTGGAGTTGGCCAGGGGATGCTTGGGTTGGAATAGGGTCGAGGAGGATTGATGGAGCCTTTGGAAGCTTGTAGGAGGAGCGTTGGACACACCTCGTGGAACGCCCTTTCATTTGGAGCCTTGCTTGTGGACGATATCACCTTAGAGCCTAAGTCATGTGACATAGGGGCACATGACACAAAGGATATGTGGATACGAGTATCCGACGCAGGACACGTCGACCCCAAAAACAGGACACAAGGGAAATGTTATATATATATATATATATATATATATATAAACATAAAGATCCATTTTTTTATAATTTAGAACATTTATAAAATATTGGTACAACTAGTTACTATAACAATGATCAACACAAGAAATCAAAATATTCAATACATATGCAATAAAATAGAAGTTTAGAGGTTAGAACCATAAAATGTAGTTTTCTCATTAAGTCATTTGATGTCATCAAATCAAAATGTATTACATAGATATTGAGTCACCAATACTAGAGGTGGGAATGCCAATGGCAAATACAAAATAGGGTAGATATGAGAATCGTAGATGGAAGAATCTCATAGCCTATCACTATCAGTAGTCCTCCTCCATGTCAAAATCATCAAAATCACCAGCATTGCCACTACTCTCTCCTCCATCCTCCTCCTCCTATATATCCAATCCAAGATCTGCATCTACTGGTGTGGAGGATGACACATTAAGAGGATCACCATCATCAAAGGTGACCAATTATAGCATCAACTCATTAAGATCCAAGTTGGCTAATGCTAACTCAACGCTGTTGTCCAAACCCATATCATCAAGAAACACATCTTTTCACGCCTTGGTGTCCGATATGTTGTGACACGTCTAGGGCACATGTCTACCATGCATTTTGGCATGTGTCATGTTTTAGGACACGTGTCCAACATGCAAAATATGGACACGAGACCACTAAGGGATGTATCATATTACTTATAGCTTGGAGCTTGACATGGGTACCTTTGGAGAGTAACACTTCACATGTGTGAGCCTACATGTGATTATTGTATGTTGCTTGTAAGGGCATTGTCCCACGTATGTAGTGTTGGCCTCCCTTACTTCTCATATATATAGAGGAAAGAGAGAGTCCTTCACTCACTCATCGTTCTTGTTTCATTCTAGTGTAGAAATGTGACCAAGCGGAGTGCACCATTTCTCCTTCCCTCTCTTGTATCTTCTTTTGTACTTGATCTCTCTCTCTCTCTCTCGGAGTTGCTTGGGAGCTTCTTGGAGTATCTTGAAGACTAGGGTTGAGGTTTCATCCCTTGAAGATTTAGAGATTAGGGTTTTGAAATGAAACCCTAGGTTGCACATGGTGAAGGGAAGGAAAGGAGGAGACATCTTGCCTTGGAGGACTTGCTTGTTGGATCTCCTTGGTTGAGCTAGGGTTTTCTTGGTTCTCCCTTGCTAGAGTTTTGGAGAGCTAGTGGATTGTACTAGCCTTGTGATAAGGCTAGGGTATGTACATGAACTTCATCTTTATGCATATTAATGAATTTACCCTTGTGAGGGCCCCCTAGTAGTACCCCTCTTCCCTGGGTGGTGACAACATGGGACTAGGGCATAGATGCTGACCACCAAGGTGAAACAAGGAAACAAACATAACTTCTTGAGCTAGTGATCCATTATCCAACTTCAATCAATGATCCTCATCCACATGCCTAGTATATTAAGCACAACACTTCGCATGAGAGAAGGACTAACATACCTCATGATGACTCTGGCTAACCATCTCCCATACACTAAGTTGATTGGATGTGATGAGCTTGGCTGATTTAAAGCATAAGAGGCAATATGAGGGGGCGCTGCTATCTGTGGACATGTTGATCATCATCATGGTCAAGATCACTGTATTCATTGCAAGCCATGAGACATGATCTCCTCCAGTTACCCCTAGGCATGGGGGGGGTAACAGTACCCATTCTCCCTTGGGTTTCCATCACCCATCGTCTACGGAAAAGACCGGCTCAGAGTGCCCCTCCTTTGGCAATTAGTACATGGTGAGGTGGCAGATAAGCGTGACACATATGCTTCTGCCTGCCCACCTTTCTTCACCCCATCTGGGTGATGATTGTCCATCTTATTTATCCAATCACATTCATTCCTAAGAAGAGGAGGGATTATCCTAAACCACTGCTAGATTTTCTCTGGATTGGTTTGTGCCACCCTTGCGTTAGCCAAGCAGTCAGCAAGAGTGCTAGCTTTCCTGCACACATGTGAAGGGATGATCATTGAAATCATTTCGATCATATCTGCCACTTGATGTAATCCATAGGAAAACCTCCAATTATTCGAAATTTTATCGGGCTTAACTCTATTCCCCATCCTTTTCAGAGAATTAATCAACATCTGAAACCCCTTCGACTACTAGAGCCTTATAACCTCTTTGATGAGCTATTCGCAGACCTATTAGAAGACCAACTAGCTCCTCTCCATTGTTGGAGTGGTGGCCCAAATTTACAACATAGATTAATTCTATCTCCCCTGTCGAATTTCGAAGAACTCCGCCCGCCCCAACGGTGCCTGGGTTGCCTTTTGATGCCCCGTTGAAATTTAACTTGAAGTGATATTTCGGAGGAGTCCACTCCTCCAATGATATTGGAGCACGAAGTTTGATGTAAAGAGGTCGATTTCCCTAATAGAGCTCCAACTGCAAATTTTTAAAAATTATCATCTTTGATCCTGAAATTTCCTAGTCATCCCTCATCCAGCTTATAGATGCTATCGACTCCCAGATTTTGGATTGAATTTGCTCCCAATTCATCTCTGTGGTCTGCTGTTGCTGCTTGAAAATCCTTCTATTCTTTTCTTTCCTGGTATTCTAGAAAATAAAACCAAGAAAGAGATTCCATGCCCTATTAAGAATTTGGTTGCCATGGTTCTCCCCTTTTACTTTGTTCAATGTTTAAATAGAGCAACTCCCTTATCCCAGAATATTAAAGCTTCACTGCAATTATTAAACATGTGATTTGTCGTTTCCACATTAGCTCTGCACATGAGACATATCGAAGGTCCTTTGTAGCCTTTCTTAGTCGGTCCCAAGTGAGCACTCACTTACTAACCACCAACCATAGAAAGGTTGAGATTTTGGGCCAGATCACGGAGTTTCAGCCCTTTGCCTAGATATCCAAGTTTTCTCCATTGTTCCCCTCCGAGATCACCTTATAGGCCTCACTCACTCGAAAATTACCGTCTCCTCTTTTCCCCCATCTCATAATGCCCGGTCCCTCCCTAAATTTAATCTGCCTCATCTACATCTCCACCTCTCAATCTTTCTTCACCTCTAGGTTCCATACCATTGACCAATCATCACACTTTTTCATATCCTTCCAGTGGTTCTGGCACTATCTTGTTAGGCTTGCCAATACCGAGAAACCTATACCCACCCTGCTTGAACCAAAGAATTCTTCACCTGCAAGAATTTAACATCCTCTCCAATGGTCAGTCCTATTCCCATGCATCATCCCAAAACAGGGTTGACTGTCCGTCTTATATTTCCCAGAAGGAGTGTTACTGAATCACTTCCCAATTGATCAAGCATTGTTCCATATGAAAGACCCTAGGTGGTGCCCCTCCATTCTAATCAATTCATCCCATGGAATGTCTTTGGCATATTTTTCTTTCCTGATAGTAGACCACAAATCTGGTTGGCCTTTTATCCATCTCCACCTAATTTTTGCTATCCAGGCCTGCCCCATGATGGCAGGTTTCTTAATTCCCAATCCCCCATTATCCTTAGGATAACAAACCTTGTCCCATGCTCTACCAGTGCCCATTTTTTTTCCTTGGCCGCCCCCCACAAAAACTCTCTCTGCAGATTCCTGATCTTCTTAATTATATTAGTCGAGGCTGGCATAACAAAAAAGAGGTATAATGGCATAGATAGAAGTACTAACTTAATGGATAAAATCCTTCCTAGAAGGGTAAGGAATCTATGGGTCCAGCTCATCAACTTCGATTCCATTTTTGCTAGAGCTCCTCCCAAGAGACATTTCGAAGGGCTCTCTCCATCAAGGGTGCTCCTAAATATTTGGGGGGGAGGGCCGCCCTCTAAAAGCCCAAAAGCCTGGCTATATTTCGTTGGATCGACAATGGGGTGTTCAAAAAGAAAATCTAAGATTTAGACTGATTAATTAGGGCTTTCGAAGGTGTCATAAACAAATTAAGAGCTTTTTTGAAAGCTAGGGCTCCTCTAATTGTGGGCTTCCCCATTAAGAGAGTATCATCGATGAATTGCAAGTGAGAGAGAGGGTTTAACTGGGGATCCAAGGATATACCCTTAAGAGAACCATCCTCTATTGCCCTCTCTATCACTCTCCCTAGCCCTTAGGCCAACAAAATATACAGGAAAGGGGAAAGAGGATCCACTTGCCTGATTCCTCTCTATAGGTTGAAAGTTCTAGATGGGGAGCCATTGACAAGGATAGCAAAGAAAGCCAAATACACCATATTTCTAATCCAATTTATCCATTCATTACAGAACCCAAAGGCTGCCAACATCCGTTGAAGGAAGGTCCAGTTCAGGTGATCATATGCCTTTGACATATCAAGTTTAATTAGCATGCCAGGCTGCTTACTTTGTCTCAAGGGGTGAATTGTTTCGTGGGCAACAATAATACCATCTAAGATCTATCTCCCCTCTACAAACCCTCTTTGTTCAAGAGAGATAATTCTATTCATAAGGGGTTTTAGTCTATTAGCTATGATTTTGGCGTCAATTTTATAAAAAACATTACATAAGGAAATAAGTCGAAACTTATTTGCAGTGTTCACTTCTCGATCATTAGGGATCAACATAATGAAGGTTGCATTAAATGCCTGCAAAATCAAACCCGATGCCCGAGAGTCCTCCATTGCCTCCCAAATATTATGCTCGACGACCTCCCAACATACTTGAAAGATGTAATGTTCCTAACTCGGCTAGTCTAGGAAACACTGCTAAATTGTCAAATCCACTGTCTGATCTTTTACTCTAGGGGTTTCTGGATGCGTTTGAGTTAATGTTTTAACATGCTTGGTGATTTTCGCATGGTGTTTCATTCAATTAATGTTTAGACAAAATATATGATGCATAAAGAATAAGGAACAAACACCATCTCATTCATATGTATTATGAGGGAAAATAGCAAGAAATACAATAATATGCTGAAAGCAGATGAAATCATCAGCTAGATCTTGTCATTGGAATACAAGCAACTAATATAAAATACCTGTGACCAGATGATGAAGGCAGATCTGCGCATGCATGGATAGATTGACAAAAAGATGTTGTTCCCGAAACTCACGGCAACTGCTGCAACTTTGGAAAACTCGCCCTGGTGGCTATACTCGACAAAATCGCCTGGAAATTGTCCCAAACGGAGTGCCCTGGCCTCTAGGCTGCCACTGATGACTGGCGGACTAAAGATCGGGTGCCAGAAGCTCTGGATGTCATCCCCTGGGGGGTTGCACACGTCCTGGGCTCAATGAGTGTGCCCTAATGATTCCACCGACGAAATCTGCTGCTATATAACTCGAAATGTGCGCCTTGGCCAATGCTGTACTAGGTCAGAAGGGTTTCCTCGGACCTGATCCATAACTCCCTCTGGAACTCCAAATGCCCCTCCTCAAGTGCTGTGCACTATCTGGCTATCTGCTGCGCTCTTAGAGATTCCACGTTAGAATCTGATGACTGGTGGCTCAAAAGATGCGCCCTGGCTAGTCCTCAACTAGGTCGGGAGGAATCTGCAAGATAATCTCTGGCCTCGTGTAGCTACACAAAACCCTCTCTAACCCTTGCGCCCTCACTGGTTGAGCTGTGCATACACTGCAAACTGGATACTCCTGAATAGCACGGTGAAATACCTGGATGGTATCTTCGATAGGCTAGGGTGTGTCTCTCAACACCGAAACCGATCGATGGTGGTGGTTTCCTCCAGAAATCCACAAAACAACAGAAGGTCGATTCTCCTCCTCCTCTAGAAACTCTCTCAACATCAAATCATAACATAATGAGGAATTAGGTCGAATTCCTCCCTTTATACTCTTCTTGATCTAATTCTCCGTTGACATCACTTAAACTAGGCGCTTTTCCTCCTAAAGTGAGTAATTAATTAATTAAGTCTCCCCCTCAACACCTTTTCATTCTATTTCTATGTTGACTTTAGCTTAAGTGACTTTTCCTATGATTTTGGCTTAATTCATCGTTTAGCCACTAATTCACCCCTTATTTGTCCTCTTGTTCCCTGTTTGTGCCTGACTATAGTCTACAGGAACAAATAGACTACTATGTCACTCCTTGCTGGCCTACTCTTGGGAACGGGACATCACAAAAGAAGTTTGTTGTGAAGCCATCCGGACCTGGGGATTTCCCAGAAGCCAATTCTTTCATGGTCAGTGCTACCTCTTCGAAGGTTATTGGGCGCATAAGGCTGTGATTTTGCTCATGTGTCACTAGCTTCAGGATTGCGCCGGTAACAGCCTGGATGGCTACCTCCCTATCTACTTTTGGTTTCTTAAGGAGTTGTCTGAAGTGCATGACCAGTTTCCTCTCAATGTTTTCTTGTTTCTCTAGATTCTCCCCAGCCTTCGATTTCAGCTTAACAATTTTGTTTGAGTTCCTTCTTTGAAGCAGCAAGTTGTGGAAGAATTTCGTATTCCTATCCCCTTCCCTCAGCCAACAAATCCTAGACTTCTGTTTCCAATGGATCTCCTCCTGTTAGTCCCTGCTGTCAATTTCCTTCTTAAATTTCCTCTCCTTTCTGCCCATTTCCTCCGTCCTTCCTTTTTCAATAATTTCTCTTTGGAGTACCTCCATTTCTTGTTCAAGATGCTGCTTCTCTTTGAAGATATTCTCGAAAACTTCCTTATTCCACTTCCTTGTTCGGGCTTTAACATGCTTCAGTTTTTGTTGCACCTGATACATCATGGTCCTGTATATTTCTGGTCTTTCATTCCACCATATTACCATATTTGAAAGAAATTCTGGGTGCCCTATGTAAAATCTCTCAAATCAGAACGGTTTGGGCCGTGGTCTACCTTCCTACGAAAGTACTATAGGCCAATGGTCTCAGCCATTAAACGAAAGAATGTCAACGACTATGGCCTGTTGGAGATGATACATGGTTTCAGAGACCAAGAACCTGTCCAGGTGGACTGCTACCTGGTGATCTCATCCCCTCCTATTATTCCACGTATACAGATCGCTACTGGAGGGAATGTCTATTGGTCGTAGCCTTCCAATCAGAGTTTGGAAGGCTTCATTATCTGATGCATCCGTCTCACCCCTTCCTTTTTTCTCATGCATGAAGGTGATCATATTAAAATCACCCCTAATAATCCATTACTGATTTTTTAGCACCAAACCCAACAAGTTAATGGACTCGAGAAACTCCTTTTTCATTGATGGAGTCAGAGGGCCATACACATTAGTAATATACCCCTGCTCATAGGAGCCTATCATTTGATACCGACTTGTGAGGAGTCACGCTAAGCTCGAATGGATGACCATAGTCAAAATTTCGGGATCCCATAAAATGGCCAGACCTCCTGATCCACCTTCTGCTTACACCACCTCGATTTCACACCTTCCCCAAATCTTTTGGGCTACTCGGGTCATAGTGTTTTTTTCGCACTTTGTCTCTTGGAGCACCAAGCTGCTAGGTCTTTCCTGAGTTATTCGCTTTCTGCATTCTATGTTTAGATGGTGCGTTTAGACCTCACACATTCCAGGAGATAATCTTCATTTCAAACCTTGGGTTGGGATGGAAGTACTTCTCCAGGGGGCCTATAGACTGGCCCAAATCCACCAGAAGGGCGCCTGTCTCTTCCAACTTTTGTTTGTGTGACTCACGACCTTGTTTATTCTCGTCGCCTCCCAATTTCTTCTGGGGTTTGAGGGAGCTAGTTCTAATTCCCAAATTCCCTGATGTTGTCGCAGCTTGCCCCAGATTTCCCATCTTGTTTTTCTTTTTCACAAGATCTCTCTGCAATCTTCGAGGTTGGCCTTCTAACATATTATTGATTTTCTGCTCTCCATGTTCAACTATCGATGTCTTCATGTCTATTTCCTTCTCATCATGTTCCATATCCAGATTTCCCATTTCCCCTTTCGAGTCTTCTTGGGAATCCTCATTGCCATTGTTCTCTTGCATGTCAATCTCTGGCCCCTCCCTCCTTGAAATTACTGTCTCTATCTCTTTCTTTCTTCTCTTCCGGCTCTCAGTTTCGGGAGGATTCTGGGATGTATCTGCTTTTTGCTCCATCATTGCCCCTTCCTTATTCATATCTTCCTCTACTTCTTCGGTTAGCACCTGGAAGCTATTTGAGTACATATGGATCTACACTAGGGCGGCTATGAAATCCTCCTTTTCCAAGGCAAATCTCTCTGTCCAGAACCAAAGGTGGAGACCCATCGAATTGAAAAAGTAGGGACCCCCTTCAAAGATCCGGTCCCTGTCCTTTGTGTAGGACAATATCACTGTAAAAAATCCTTTCGATCCCAGCTTCAGATCCATCTCCCCCTTGACTTTCCATCGTTTATGCACCCAACATCAATGCTTTTTCCGACAGCCATATACCCATAAACTTGCCGATCACTGCATGATCCTTCATGTATTGGATGTAGTCCCTTATTTGGTTTGACGTTACCTGATATCTAGGGTTCGTTTCCGTCTTTGCCAAGCACCCATTTCTTAACTTGTGGCCAGATTTCTTTGAATCATTGTCCGGATTGACCAAGCTGCTGCCTCCCCTCTGAACCTTACCTACGCCTCCCATTTTGATCTCCACTGAAGTCTGTCCACGCATCCTTGACACCACTTCTTTGAATGATTTTTCTCTCTCCACCTCCTGCACTGCCTCAGTTTTCGTCTGTGCCTGCAGTCCTATCATTGCTGTGTATACTGCCCCTCTACAGTACGCTGTCGCTGCTGAACCCGTTACCAGACTGAATGCCTATCCAGATCGACACTCGAAAGTCCTAAACCCTACCCTGCCTCGCCTGCCATTATCACTCCTCCCATATCTCATCATGTCACCTTTTAAGTTATGTTATTATGAGTGATCCCATGACATTACTTCCCTTAGACTGGGCAGTTATTTTAACATGATATCTACGTTGCATTTATGCATTTTTTCAAGGTTATTTTGATTTTTAAAGCTTACAATTTATGGAATAACTAACTTTTGCTAGTTTTTGTTTATTTTGTAACACTTGCATGGACTTTGCAGGAAGGCAGTTGAAAAGAAAGGCAGCACTTGGAGGGTTTTCTCATTGAAAGAGTTGCATTCAGCTACAAACAATTTCAATTATGATAATAAACTTGGGGAAGGCGCCTTTGGTAGTGTCTACTGGGGTCAACTTTGGGATGGTTCACAAGTAAGAAACTTTATATACATTTGTACATACACTTCATATGCCAGGAAGTATTTTTTTTAATCCACAGATTTTTTTTCGTAATTTCATTAATAAAAACAAAATTACATCATATGCTGAATAGCATGTCTTAAACCCTCCATCAGGATCCCCATATCAACAAACAGTTCACATGCAATTAAGTTATTCCTCTTCTTTTTGCTTTTTTAGTACTCCAACATTTGAAACCTATTAATTCCTTGAAACCTTATAATTCTGAGTGTCAACTCGACCCTTATCCTTATAGGAGTTGATGTCTTTTGTTTGTTTGAGAGAGATCTTTGATACTAATGTTACTTAAGGTTAGGGTTTTGATTATGCTAGGCGTGATTCGGAACTATTATACTTACAGCACAATGCATATCGAACTAGGATTGAAATTTGTAGCATGGGACAATAGTTCCATGTAGATGGGTTTGTTTTTCATTAATATTTGTGCTTTTTGTAAGGTAAAAGCTTTTTTGATTCATAGGGAGTTATGAACCTCATCTTTGCATTATCATGGTCCCACTTCAATTTGCAGAATTGTCAAACTCTCAGCCAAAGCACACATTGTTCTAGGACTCCGATTTACTCGCTGCTTTTCAACTTGAACTGTAATCTTGTCAGTTTTCAGAGCACATGCTCAAGACAGAACACAAGAGAATAGTTTCACAAACTCACTTCGAATTCAATTTAACTTTAGAAAAGTGGCTTTGCTTGAAACTGGACAATGCCTTTCTTACATTCCACTTTTGATAAATTAAAGAAAACGAAGTTTTATCATATTCTTATTTTCCAGTTTTCAAGGTGTTCAAACATGGATTTCTTCTGCCTTTTTTTTCCCAGAGACATTAAGGGTTTTGTGGCAGTTGGCTTCAAAACATGATGTCTTAAACCTGGAAATCGAGGGTTTTGAGGTCTGTTTATTTTACTAGACTGACATTAATCCTCCTCTGAGCTAGTGCTAACTCTCATCTAAAGTTTAAACAAACGTATTCAGACGCAACGATCTCTTTTCTTGTTTGGTGCTTCTTGTCAGTGACGTCTTGCTAGGGATCTACGACCCACAGTCTTATTGCTGTACTTCTGTTACTCTTAGCTGGACGTCTTTCTTAGGGCAGCAACTTCAATCTCTATTGAGTGTCACAAACCGACATTTTTCTTTGCTGAACTGGACTGATCATCTTCTCAATCTACTGCATTTTAACAGGAATGGAATTTGTGTAAAAAATCACAAGGCAGGGTTGCAGAACAAAAGAATAGAAATTTTCATCGAATGCAATGATTTGAATTCCTCAAAGAAGTATAGCCGAACATAACTCACAACTATGATTATATGTATCCCCTATGACTGTTCATTTCCTATTCTAGGTGACACGTTGCATACCTATGTCAATTTATTACAATCACAGACTATCTACAGTTAGATTTATTTATTTGCTATCGATCACATGTTGCAAACATTTTTTTTAATGGTAACAGTTGGTTTATATGATAAAAAATTGCTGCAGCCTACCCTGGTCACCATTGTACAAATTATAACAGATTTTGTATCAACCAGAGAGAGTGTATCAACCAAAAAACTTAGACTAGTTAACCCTACTAATCTGCTTAACAGAGTGCAGTAGACTCTATTAAACTGATTTAACAACAGTAATATTCGACAAAACATGTAAAAGTAAATAGAGATTAATGCGCTACATCCCTACAAAACAGTAATATTTGACAAAACCTGTAAAAGTAAATAGAGGAAATGTGAGTTTTCCATCCCCTTATTGGTTGACTAGCATCTTGCCCTACATCCCTACTTATCTCCCCTTCAACTTTGCTATAATCCTCAGATGAAGCCCCCTTCTTACATCTAAGAGGGTACCTAAAAAGGTCTAAATTAGTAGGTCCCTCACAAAACCCCATACATATAGTATTTCCCATATTCCCATAGGACTCCTCTCGAAATAGATTGACACTTAGACCTACATTTAGCAAAGGATTCCTTCCCAAACCTAGAGGCTCTTCAATAGGCTTTTCTTTCCCCTCTTAAGCCTCATATCCCCTTTTATCCTTTTTAACCGAGGATTCCTTGTAATTTTCTAGCTCTGGCCAATATTTTAATGGCAAAGAAAACCAAGCTTTGTCTAAACTAAGTAGAGGTCGTGGGATCAATCAACTTACCAATATGAATGGGATTTTGTGTTGGAGAGGATTTCAAACTCATTAAATCATGAGTAAACCCCAACTGCTTCTCATGCACTGGTTCCACTAAAGGGGTCCTTAGAACAATGACCGAGTCCTCTTCATTGCCTATTGATGATGATACCAGATCTCATTTTCTTGTGGCTGACCTTCCGTCTTCCCCTTTGATTCCACCATTGGATCATTAACAATAGTCCTCCTCCCCTCTTCCTCAATATCTTAGAGATCTGTATATCATTATCTACCTCTACACCAACTTCAACTTTACTCTTCCTTCTCCAATGTTTACCACGAAATTTCAAATTGCATTCAGAGGCCAAATACTGATGGATATGACAACGTGAACAATGAAAAGGAATTCCAAGATAGTCTAGACATTGAACATAGCATCTTCTTCCTACCTCAATCACCATTTCCTCTTCCAAACCTTTCCTCAAGTCCAACTTCACCAAAATATGTGCCATTATTCAAGAAGCATCATTTTAAACTGTTCATCCACCTCCATCTATCTTCGATAGCCCTAAAAACTTCCACTAACCAAAGTTCCAAGGCAAAACTTGGCATTTTTACCCATACTGGATGCTTCGTGATCCTTTCCACACTAGGTCCGAAGTTGGGCATCCATTTTTTCAAAATTATTGTCACTGTTCCCCAATACCACTTTGAGTGCAGGATTTTTCCGACATCCTCTTTAGCTTTGGAATGGAACACCAACCAACTTCTCACCAATATATGGTGTCTTGGTGAATAGCCTAACAAGGGCTTCCAAAATCCTTCTATCCATAGACCTATGTTCTTCTCTGAAATGAATCTACCATAAAACTTCCTCGTCAATGTTTTGCTTGACATACCCACAACTTGGGCCATTGTTATATCTTTACCTAAAACCAACTTTGCATTGTCTTTCAATAGCTTGATACACTTCTTTCCTTTCTCACTTTCCTTGACTTCTAGATTTTCTCCTTAACACCCAAGATTCCTTTCTCATTTGATCCACTATCAATCACCTTAACACAACTTCCATTAATTGGCTTACTAACGATCCCAATCCTGTCTGAGTGCCATTTTGAGCTACTTCCTCAACTACACCAACGTGCACATTCTTGGTCACTATATTTTGTCCCTTTCCACCTGAGAGTTCTTCCAAGGCGAACCCAGAGGGTGTTGGACGAGGAGATTCTTGAAAAATTAATGATCTATCATTTATCCTTTCCCTACAACCTTTTCACCCACAACTCTGTAGTAAGAATTTAATGTTTGAACAATACTATTGTCAGCATCGTCTCATATGCCATCATAGAACTCCTTCCCCTTGCTAAACTTAGGTTGGAATGTGCACCAAGGCTATCCTAGGAGACCCTCCTTCCCTTACTTGGGTGTTATCCTTAGCCACTAGCCCTTTGTTCAACCTAGATCCACTCCGTTGGTAAAGATAGACTGGTCATCAATAGGATCTACTAATAATTCACTTGCTCAACTTTTGGGCCAAAGTTCTTCAAAACTCTAAACCTCCATGATTCCTCCTCTATCTCCATCATTTACCTCTCCTCGTGCCTTGAAAACCCAATTTCTTATGTCTGTGACATGTAATGATAATAAACTAAAATGAAAATAAAGTTAACACTTGACGTCTAATGTCAGAAAAAAGGAAGAGAAATAGTTGACCTTTTATTTCTTTTAATTAATTACTATAATGTAAAAACAATAAACTAGCATAGAATCTAGATCCATCTTGACCCGAGATCTTTGAAGTTTGTGTTAAAATTAATGCACTACAAGAGCCATTCTTCGGAGGATAGCTAAGACCCTAGCTGAGTCGTAGGGCCCCCAATACACTCTTGGGGTTCTTGGTTTGGGACCAAGTAGTTAGAGCCATGGCAAAAGACCCTAATGAGGGTCCCCAATATATTACTGGGGTTCTTGGTCAAGGACCAAGTAGTAAGTCCCTAGATGTGTTCCAGGGAATCCTTGCTCGGTGCTTGGATTGATCATTGGATGTGTTCCTTGGTGGTTGATGATATAAGTCCCTAGATGTGTTCTAGGGCCCCTGGATGTGTTCCAGGGAATCCTTGCTTGGTGCTTGGATTGAACCTTGGATGTGTTCCTTGGTGGTTGATGATATAAGTCCCTAGATGTGTTTTAGGGCCTCGTGATGTGTTCCAGGGAATCCTTGCTTGACGCTTGGGTTGATCCTTGGTTCTGTACCTTGGTGGATAAGACCCTAGATGTAATCTAGGGCCCCCAGATGTGCTCTGGGGTATCCTGGTCTGGGACCAGGTAGGTTCTTGGTTAAGTATCAAGACGTGATGATGTGTGATCTCCTTCTTCTCTCTTGGGATGGTCCATGAGACCTAGGAGCAGCTACGAAGATGGACATGACCACATCATTGATTTTTCCTCTTATGCTGGGATGATAAAAGCTTATAAATTAATCATGATACTTATGTGGACAGTTTGCCATTGAAGAAGACCCCTTTGACTTTGTCTTGTTGCCTCCCCTTGCTTGAGCCACATCCCTCTTCTTGTGTAATATGGTGTTGGTCTTTTATAGTCACTTTGACTTGATTGACTTTACAATTAATATTTTTATAATTAAAATATTAATTATTATTTTTATTTTATTTATTTTAATTATTTGGTTTTTAATTAAACCTAAAAGGTAGGGTTAAATTAATTAACCCTAACCCCTTCCTAAACTATAAAAGGAACCTCACCCCTCTCTCATTCTCACACTTTTGATGGTTCCTCTAAGCTATCTTGGTCTGAAATTTGCTGCAGTTTCTCTTGTTCTGATTGGTATTGGATGCGGCCTCCTTTTTGATTCAGTTTCTTCTCTTGCTGTGTATGGGAGCGGCCCTTCCTCAGACCTGATGTGTATGCTGTGTATGGGTGTGGCCCTTACTCAGATCTGATGTGTATGCTGTGTTTAGGAGCGACCCTTTTCCTCAGATCTGATATGCATGCTGAGTTTAGGAGCAACCCCTCCTTGGATCTGATATGCATGGTGAGTTTAGGAGCGGTCCTTCCTCAGACCTGATGTGTATGCTGTGTATGGGTGCAGCCCTTCCTCAGATCTGATGTGTATGCTGTGTTTAGGAGCGGCCATTTTCCTCAGATCTGATATGCATGCTGAGTTTAGGAGCGGCCCCTCCTTGGATCTGATATACATGCTGAGTTTAGGTGCAGCCTTTTCCTTGGATCTGTGTATGCTGAGTTTTTAGGTGCGGCCCTTCCTTGGATCTGCTTTTATGTTGAGTTTGGGTTCAGCCCTCTTCTCTTGCTGGGTTTTGTCTACGGCCTCCGTTAGGACAGTCCTTCCTCACTTCCTTTACTGCCAGTGCCTCTAGTGCCAACTGTATGTTTCTGCTGTCCCCCTCATGTGACCTGTGTATGCTACCTAGACTACTTACCCTAATCAGGGTTTGTTATGACAGTCCTAGAACTGTTTCTCTTTGCTGGTGCTTCTTGTATGCTGTTCCTATTTTATGACCTGTGTATGCTACCTATCCTACAGCTGGATGTACCCTTTTCAGGACTTGTTGAAACAGCCCCAAAACTACTACTTAATTCTGTCTTTGACTATAACAGTACCATATCCTTGGGACTGATTTTGGTAAGGCTGTTAATGGCCTCTTTTCAGCCTTTAGATTTTACAGTGATGTCCTTGCTTCAGCCTTGTATTTAATGGTTGGTTTTCTAATATTCTTCTAAAGTTCTTCTTGGCAAAACTGTCCACTAGTCCATGAGGAGATCTACCCCATGAGGGTTTGATCCAGGACCATTATCAGCTTTTTTTTGGAGCATACAGAAAAGAGGACGGCATTAAGCTTCTAAGGTAAATCTGTTCTTTGTCTTTAATCAAGGTAATGTTCAGTTTCTTGCTGTGCTAATGATCAGATCTATTTATGTTAATGTTCAGAATTATATTTAATGATCAGATCTGTTCATGCTCAGATCTAGCTTAGATTGTTTTCTACATGTTCAGATCTATTGTACTATTTCTGTGTTTGATCTACTTTAGAAAATTTGTTTTGGTTGCTGATCTATATCTACTGTAGTGAATAAATTGGAAAAAAATATCTCTGTTCTAGTTTGTCCTTAAATTTCTAACAGTTTGCACCTGGGTTTTTAACCCTCTTCAATGCCTAATAGATCGGGGGTTAAGATGGATCTATGCTAGCATCCCAATAATTAGGGCACAATTTTACTGAATAAAAGAGCAATAAATAGTATAAAATTTGCATAATTTTGATAGAAAATAGAACGATACATAGTAGAAATCATTCTGAATATTTAACAAATCTTGGCTACAATCTTGTCATGTTTGATTCCCTCCACAAGTGGTTTTCACTCCTTGGTTGAACTCAATTTATCCTCTTCTCAAGCTCTCCAAATCAATTCTGCACTGGTACCATGTCTGTTTTCAGAGCACATATGCACGAGACAAAACAAAAAACAACGTGATATTATCACTAAATTCACTTCCTTTTGTATTGCTTAGTGACATGGATTTATAGTACACAATTTGTTTCATATTTGGCTATTGAGGATAAGGATAGATCTCCAGCTAAAAATAGATTACTGTAGAATAAACAAATATTATCAAAAAATGATCATGTCTTATCTTAACCCTACTATTTATAGCAAATAGGATGCCCATCTAAAATGGGCATTCGATATTTTAAGAAATTTGTATGGCAGAAATGGATAATTTATGGGGCACAAGAAATAGTAAAATGAGATGGCCTAGACAAAGATACTACTCTAATTTTTACCAAACATTTGAAAATGTGACAGACCATGGGCCATATCTCTTAACAAGGCTCAGATAGATGTGAAGAGGGAAATTTGTGGGGAAATGTTTTGCACTAAAATTTGATTGAATGACAAACAGAGATGTGTTATAGTGTCTTTTTTATGGTACAACACACAATTGGAGTGTGAAGTGCCTCCCACACATTGCACATTTGGGTTGTGAATGCCCTGTTTTTCTCCCACAAGCTAATGATTTGAGTTKTGTGATGCCCTCTTTTTTTCAATCTTCTTTAGTGGGAAGCCCATTGTTCATGGAAAACTAGACAAAAAGTTTACTTTGGTTTTAATCCKTAGGGGAGTTCCCCAAAGTCTTTCTATTTTTTGTGTACCAAGACTTTCATTACTAAATTTTTCTCAACAAACACAAATGTTAGGAGAACTTCTTTTGGCTTACATTTTCCTCCTAGGATCTCCCAAACTTGCCCTCTCAGTCCTATGGACTTCCCTACTACACTCATGTAGTACAATGGCACCTTCACAATGATTGAGGTAACAACATATGCTTCTTATTCCTCATATACTGCTACGTCTATACCTAATGATGAGTAGTTTTATCTCCTTTTGTTATTTACTTGCACTTGCTTAGTCGTTGGTAGCTTGGATCTTTATTATTTCAATGATCAAGAGTAGCCTTGGCACTCCCACAATATGTTGTTATTGGTTGTACATTTGAGTTGGTTGACTTATTTTTTGGTCGTTTGTGGACATTAAATAATATTATCTTAGCTTATTTCATGCCACATCCAATCGTAATGCAAGAAGTGAGCACTAGTTGTGAATAGTTTTTTTTTAATATTTTTTTATAAATTTAAATAGTTGTAAACAGTTTTGAAATGTAGAGCATTTTGACAAGTTTGTGGCATTGCTTAACTCATAATCACTCCTCCTTGGTGGGAATGATTACAACTTAGAGGAGATTTGTTGGTTAGATTGGACAAAATATTTTCAAAACAATTTTGTCACTATTGGGGAGGTTGAAGTCCTTGTGTAGTGTTCCTGTATCCAAAATTGAACTAGCACTGTCACTATTGATGTGCCAGGAAAAGAAAACTAAGAGTAATATAAGTAAAGAGCTAAACGCAAAGAAAAATAGTGGGGGCCCTTTCAAACCCAAGGGTGGATTGCATGTGCAAATCTACATAATGGATGAAGATGTCTCCAATAAGCACCAATAAACTAGTTGATTGTATTGATAAAATGATAGGAGTTACAAATGAGAGAGGAGAAACCCCTATTTATACTAAAAAGAGGGAAAATACCTGACTTAAAGTTCAAGTCTTTAATAAAAGTGCTGAGATCCCTATTAGATAAAAATGGCCTTTTTACAAATATTAAAAGATGATACTATAGAGGCCTAAGATGAGAACAATATTACAAAATCATGAGGTCACATACAAAATGACTCATGCACACAAAGTCTAATACCAAATAAAAATGTTGTGGTTAGGTACACAACATGTGCTCCCCTACAAAAAAAAATCTTTTTCCTCAAAGTTGAAAAAAGGTGAAGCTTGGAAAAACTTTTGGAAAAAAATGAAAGATGCATTGTCACCAACATATAAGTCCAAAGTATTCACTCTAATAGCTCAAACGATACAAAAGCATGCCTCCAGATCTAAAGGAAGCATCAAATTGTCCAAATTTGTCAACAAAACCTATGTTTTGGCATCCATAGTAATTTTTGAGGATTGGATGCACTATATGATCAAATTACTTGAGAATAAAAAACAAGATTTGAACCCCAAACCACTTTATTCCAAAAGTACCATGTTAACCAGTTGAGCTAAAGATATTATCATGTCTAAAGCATGAAAGGAGAAAGGGCGATTTTTTTATATTTTTAGTTGATTCCCACCCAAGAAGGGCATACCTTACAACATTTGCAAATTCAAGTATTCCTTCAAAATGCTTCGAAATTTGTTAACAAAACCTACATTTTGGCATCCGTAGTGATTTTTGAGGACTGGGTGCACTATATGATTAAGTCACTTGAGAATAAAAACCAAAATTTGAACCCCAAACTACTTTATTCCAAAATTACCATGTCAACCAATTGAGCTAAAGACATTATCATGTCTAAAGCATGAAAGGAGAAAGGGGATTTTTTATTTTTTTAGTTGATGCCTATGTAATGATCCCAAGCCAATTTTTTGCTTGGAATCACTAACTAACCACTGATTTGATTATTATGTGTTGTGTATGCAGGATGGCCATGAATATTTCGGCCTTTGGGTTTATTCAGTTATTCAGCCACAAATTTATACAAGAATCATTGTAATCATATGAAGACCATCAACGTTACACAAGATAGGAACCACAAGCAAATAGCTGAACTTTATTATATGAAAGCAAGCACCTGATACAATAGAGAAGTAGATCTGAAGTAGATGGCTTCAAGACAATAATGGAGCTGTATACAAAATGCTCTCGGAGATACAAATCAAGCCTCCCAAAGGCTGCCAATAGAAGATGAATGCTCAATTGCAAGACCAAGGTTTCGGCCTCCCCTCATGCAACTGGTACGGCCCTGATGACTGCTGGTATGACCTGCTGAAGACAAGGACACCAAGGGTTCGACCCTCCTGAAGATATAGACCTCCTTATGCTGCCAAACTCCCCTCAATGATAGATCAAGGTAAGGGAAGTCTCCTCCTGAAGTATGAAGCTCAAACACTGAAGCTTTCTCCTCAAACTGCAGAAACCCTAGGATGGTATGACCCTCCTGAAACCCTGAATATGGCCAATAGTATGACCTAGCTGAATGGGGTCTCTGAATCGTCTGAAACTCTCCTGGATGATAGATCGGGCATCCACAAGCACTTGAGAGAAGTCTCAAGATTAGATCTAGCCTATAACCTTCTAGATCTGAGAATTGCTGAATCTCCAAGTCGTACCCTTCCTCCTGAAATCGTCCCAACCTGCAGTAAATGATAGGGACGTGATAACTCCTCCAAGAAGCCCTCAAACTGATGAGCAAGGGCTTGCAAGCAAAACCCTAACGCTGGAAAACTCTCAAGCTTCTTCCTTTGGCTAGATTGAACTCTTTCTTAACAATTGGTGCGCCCTTGCAAGAAAACTCTAGCTGTTACGGCTCTCCTGATCCAAATGGTACGACTCTGCTAGTCCTCCTGGGTAGATGATAGTTGTAGAATGGTGTGTGTGGAGTATTTCATCCCTGAGACCAAGCTTGGAGCTAGGTGAGTGGAATCTTTCACCACTGAGCTGCTCACTAGGGTTTGTAATATCAAAACCCTCAAAACTGTATGCTCAAGAGCATCAACAAGCAGAATACCAAAATCTAGAATGAATAAGAGGTGCGCCCTAGCCTTCTCTTTATACTTTTCTTCTATTTCCCTGTTGAGTTAAGTTAACTCCTCGAGTTAACCCTAACTCAACCTCCAACGCTTCTATTTCTTCATTGAGTTATCTTTTTACTCCTTTTTCTCTTTTTATTAAGTCAACTTAAGAATATAACCTTAGTTTGGTTGACTTTTCCCCTCAGTGTGAGACTATGGCCTAGTGGGGATGCCTAGGCCACTAAGTCCTCTCAAAACCTCTTCATCAAGAGATGGGGGACATTACAGTCTCCCCTGTTAGAAATTGCTTGCCCTCAAGCAATTCCAAACCTGTTTCTCGGACTACTTGTTCATTCTCCCATGTGGCATCCTCAATGGGTAGATCCTTCCATYTGATCAGGTACTCTCTGATGCTTCTTTTCCTGAGCCTCTTCTCCCGAACCTCTAGTATCTCTTCCGGAATCAGAGCAAGTTGCCCTTCTTCATCCATAGGAGGTAGTACCTCAATAGGTGTGATGTGTTGGCCGATGGCCTTCTTTAGGCAAGACTAATGAAAGACATTGTGTATCCTGCTGCCTTGTGGAAGTTCCAACTCATAAGCTACGGCCCCTATCTTCTTGCTGATCCTGTAGGGCCCAAAGAAACGTGTCTGTAGCTTCTCTGCTCCGCTTCTTTTTATAGAAGCCTGCCTATATGGTTGGAGCCTTAGATAGACTAAGTCACCAACCTCAAAAGTGCGGTCCACCTTGTGCTTGTTTGCTTGGACCTTTTGCTGGTTCTGTGCTCTCTGTAGATGATCCTTCAGCTCTCTGAGGATGTCCTGGCTCTGCTGTACCCAATCCTGTACCAATGGTGCCCTGCTGTCACCGAAAGCAATATCTACAAAAGATAGTGCGTCATAGCTGTATAAGGCCCTGAATGGTGTCATGCCTATGGACACGTGCTGGGTGGTGTTGTAGTAGTACTCTCCCAAGTGTAACCATCTGATCCATGCTTTTTGCTGCCCTGCTACATAATTTCTGAGATAGCCTTCGATCCACTTGTTGACTATCTCGATCTGTCCATCTGTCTGCGGGTGATAGCTGGTACTAGGGGTCAAGGCCGTACCAACCAATTTGAACAATTCCTGCCAAAAGGTACTCATGAACCTGCTATCCCTGTCATTGACAATGGTTTTGGGTAGGCCATGCAACCTGAAAATCTCCCTGAAAAACAGTTCG
>JASDQU011101447.1:30842-47570 GCA_032191745.1 Picea mariana
GGGCACGTGTGACAGGTTGCTGGAGCCCCAGGAGGGGCAACGTTTTGCTCATTGGATGGTTATCCTGCCCTGGAAGGGCCAACGTCTCCCCTAAAGGGGCTTGACGCCTTCATTTTCTGCTTATTTTGGCATTTTAGCATGTAAAAGTGACAAATAATTGAATAATGAACTGTTAACCTTGTCGGCTATTTTGTTGACCTATTTTGTAAATTAAAGGTCATTGAATCATATAAATAGAGGACGTTTTCTCCTCTTTTGGATCATAACATAACTTGCTCTCATTTTGAGAAGTCATTTTTAGCTCTTGTTCTTGGATTTTTGTCTCTTGGAGTGTGGCGCAACTTCTTGGAGGGATTATTTTTTGGCAAAGTGGTGCTATTACTCATTGGAAGGTTTACAACTAGGGTGTGGATTGGTTTTCTTCATGATCTTGTAAGTGTTTTTCATCAAAACTTCTTGAGTGAATGGTTGTTGTTTAACATTTGCATTAATTGTTATCTTGTTGTTATTTACTTGATCCTTGAAACCCTAGGGAGCCTACACACAAGTAGGTTGAGGCTTCATGTCCCCATGAGTAGAGCTTTAAGCCATTTGATTTGAGAAGGTTTAGCCTAGCCATCTCTTGTCTTGAGCTAGTTTTAAGCATAGATTGAAGAAAGAAGGCGTCCTAGGCCTAATTGAGTTTACACTTAGGGTTTCCTTCTAGGGTTTTGAAAAGCCTTGCCATAGCAACACTTTTCAGCCCTAGGTTTATGCTTCTAAGCTAGCCGTTTTGCCAAGAAAGTCTTAAGGAGAGGAGTAAAAGCTCTAGGCCTAGCTTTAGCTACACCTAGGTAAGCCTTTTCTTCTTAGGGTTTAGAGTTTGTGGCCTTGCTATAGCAACACCATCAAACCCTAGCTCTCTTGTCCTTAAGTTTGAATCCTTCCTAAACCATTAGTCATACTTCAAGATGACTCCATTAACCCAAGGCACTAGTCTATGAATGATTTTGAAGCTTGTTATGCCTTAAACTTCTTTCAAACTACTTCTAAATTGCAACCCTAACTAACCTAGCGACTAACCCTAGCTAGTTTTGCTCTAACCATAAGCTGATAACGTGTGGCCATATTTGAAATTTTGCTTGGATAGAAAGGTGCGGCCTTGTTATCTCTTCATAGCCGTGGATTTGTTTCATTCTTTCACTGGTTGTTTTTGTCAAAACGTCCATCCTTGGCTAGCTAACCTGCAAACAACAAAAATTATATATAGGTGACGTCACACATAGTCTTGATCTCTTGTTTATACCTAAAACGTTGTGATTTCTTTCACCTATCTTGATAAACTTTGAGTTATTGATTGCATCTCTAAGCCTATTTGACAAAACGTTTTACTCATTGTTTGTCATTGACCTAAATATTGAAGCTTGACGTCACATCATTGCAGCAAACATATATAGGTGACGCAGCATTTCATGTGTATGAGCAGATTTGATATTTATTGCATTGATATATAATACAAAGTTTTAAATTGTGAACACTGAATGCTCTAATCTATTGCTTTATTGAAGAAGTGAATTAAGCCTTTAATCTTTGCTTAGCTATCATTGACTTCGTCAATAATAGCATTTGATCATTTGCTCATATATATGATAAAGATAGTCATTGATTTCATGAAGTACTAACCCACTGCAAGCATATTCTAGTCTTTCTCTGTTTTGTCTCGCAAGCAGGTGCATTATCAGTGGATTTCTCTCCTTGACTATCTCATTTGGGCAGCAATCTGTGAAAGGGAATTTCTTTGACTTGTCCATTACCCTTTAGCCTTTCACTAACCCAGATTGCCTTAGGGACCTCTCCCTTGGACTAGCCCTCCTAAATAGAAAGAGCTCCCCATCGAGGTGACAGTGGGTGGGGAAGCCCTTGTTACGCCGGTTTCAAGCCTTGACTCAAGCTCTTTAGACCTTTCCTACAAACCGTGCGATAACAGGCCAATAGTACGGCCTAGTTGAATGGGGCCTCTGAATCGTCTGAAACTCTCCCAGATGATAGATCGAGCATCCACAAGCACTTGAGAGAAGTCTCAAGATCAGATCTAGCCTATAGCCTTCTAGATCTGAGAATTGCTGAATTTCCAAGTCGTACCCTTCCTCCTGAAATCGTCCCAACCTGCAGTAAATGATAGGGACGTGATAACTCCTCCAAGAAGCCCTCAAACTGATGAGCAAGGGCTTGCAAGAAAAACCCTAATGCTGGAAAACTCTCAAGCTTCTTCCTTTGGCTGGATCGAACTCTTCCTTAATAATTGGTGTGCCCCTGCACGAAAACCCTAGCTGGTACGACCCTCCTGATCCAAATGGTACGGCCCTGCTAGTTCTCCTGGGTAGATGATAGCTGTAGAATGGTGTGGGTGGAGTATTTCATCCCTGAGACCAAACTTGGAGCTAGGTGAGTGGAATCTTTCACCACTGAGCTGCTCACTAGGGTTTGTAATATCAAAATCCTCAAAACTGTATGCTCAAGAGCATCAACAAGCAAAATACCAAAATCCAGAATGAATAAGAGGTGCGTCCTAGCCTTCTCTTTATACTGTTCTTCTATTTCCCTGTTGAGTTAAGTTAACTCCTAGAGTTAACCCTAACTCAACCTCCAACGCTTCTATTTCTTCATTGATTTATCTTTTTGCTCCTTTTTCTCTTTTTATTAAGTCAACTTAAGAATATAACCTTAGTTTGGTTGACTTTTCCCCTCAGTGTGAGACTATGGCCTAGTGGGGATGCCTAGGCCACTAAGTCCTCTCAAAACCTCTTCATCAAGAGGTGGGAGACATTACAACCTACCCAAGAGAGGCATACCTTACAACATTTGCAAATTCGAGTATTCCTTCAAAAATGCTTTGGACTCCCAAGTGGCTTCTTCATTTGGAAGGTGAGGGAGTCCATGGAGCTTATAGACATGCGTAAAGAGTAAATTAGCAATCCCAAAGATTGTAAACTTGGTAGTTTGAGGGATGAAATGTGCATAATTTGTTAAACGATCTACTCCTCAAAAATAACATACTTACCTTCAAAAAGTGATAGACTTGTGATAAAGCCCATACATACCTCTTCCCACCTTTGATTGGTGATGGTGTGAAGCCAGAGAAGACTAGGATAAGAAACAATCTCCACCTTATTACATTAGCAAGTGTCACAATCTATCACAAAATATTATACTTCTTCTTTTGCTAGTAGAAGCCGAAGGAGACATTACATGATTAACAGAGAGAGATGAATCCTTGTCATGAAGAGCCCGTTTTATAAGAGGAGATCCATGACAGAAGAATATGCGACTAGTGAAGAGGATGACACCATTCTTGATAGTCCAAGGTTGGTTCTTCTTGCCATCAATAATACTTGTTGAAGTTGAATTGTAGTAGGATCGACTATGTAGTCTGTGAAGAGCTCTTGTTGCCAAGTATGTTCACAGATTAAGATGGAGTTGGGCGTGGGTGGCTTATCCCACTGAGATAAGGCATGCACAACAATATTCTTGTTAACCTTCTTATAGATGATCTTAAAGTTAGAGGCTTGAATGTGGTCAATCCATTTATGTTGCTCCTCTGTTAGAGTTCCCTAAGTCAATAAGTTCTTTAGGTTGAGGTGATCAATGTTAATGAAGAACTTATTACCAAGGAGCAATTGATGTCACTTGGCTACTGCATGAAGGATGGTCAACATCTATTTGTTGTATATGGACATGTATTGTTATCTATCATTCAATTTCCTTCTTTCAGAGGCAATGGGCCTATCATCCCATAGGAGTATTGCATCAAGTTTGAGCTCAAATGCATCACACTCAATGATGAAGGGCCAAGTGAAATTAGGTGTAGCAAGCATTGGCATTGAAGCTAGGGATTCCTTTAGATGCTCAAAAGCTTGTTGTGCCTTAGTTATTGGTGAAATGCATCCTTCTTTGTTAGGTTGGTCAGAGGATGAGCAACAATGGAGAAATTTTGTACAAAATGGCAGTAGAAGCCTACTAAGCTCCAAAAACCTTGAATCTTCTTAAGGGTCGTAGGTATCGGTTGCTCTTGAATAGCTTGAGTCTTTGTTGGATCAATATGAACACCCTTTGCAAAGATAATATATCCAAGATATTCCAAGGAAGTCTTGTCAACTTCATACTTGAATTTTTTTACATAGAGCTTATGTAGTGTTAAGGTAGCTAATACAAAATCCAAATGCTCTAGATGCTTTTTGAATGTTCTACAATATATGTGGATATCATCAAAGAAGAACAAGACAAACTTGCAGAGATACTTACCAAACACTTTGTTTATTAAGTCTTGAAATATAGCAAGAGCATTGTAGAGGCTGAATGGTATCACTTAGAATTGGTAGTGGCCATGATGAGTCCTAAATGCAATCTTCTCTTGGTCCTAGAGCCATATAGGTATCTAGCGATAGCTAGAGTGGAGGTCACTTTTAGAAAAGAAACTTGGCACCATGTAGCTCATCCATCAAATCATCAATGCAAGGCACATGGAACATATTTTTGATAGTGATTCAATTAAGTGCTTTGTAATCAATACAAAGGTGGTAAGAGGCATCCTTTTTCTTCTCAAAGACAACAAGAACAACATAATGGTTCTTACCAGGATTTATGATCCCAACTTCCAAGAGTTTCTCCTCAATCCTTTCAATATCATGCTTTTGAATATGGCTATATCTATATGGACAAACCATTGTGTGGGGCCTTTTGTAGGGTCAAGCTCCATAACATGTTCCATCCCTTTGTTAGATGGAAGTTTTGTGGGCATCTCTTGAAAGGCCACGTTATGTTTTTGGAGTAGGGAGAGAGGCTTGGATTATGAGTTTGTTGAGAAGGATTTGCTTCCATATAGTACAAGCAAGCCATGAGGCCAAAGTGGCCCTGTTATTGCACAATTTGTAGGTTGGGAAAAGACCGACCCAACCACCAATTGGCGACAACTTAGAGAGCACCTACCCACTGTCACCTTAGGCAGGTGTTCCTATCACTTTAGAGGGTGGGTAGTCACCTCAAGGGGGGAATCTCGATGATCCTAGGGGGGATTGAGATGGAAAATGAGATGTATGGATGGATGCCCCTAAAGGTCTATTGTAGATGGTAAAGGGAACTTGGTAACGAGTCTTGGGAAAGGCTTAGGGTTGCCAATTCTTTTGAGTGACCTGCCAAGAGAAGAATACCTGCCTGAGACACAATGAAAACCAAGTATACAATGCAGTATGTTAGGTGGACAAGCAAGTTAAGCTTGCTGTCCCTAATTGCAGCAACAATCAGTGATATATATCAGCATATAAAAGATAATAAGAGCTGCAAAACAAGTGTTAAGAGTCTAGTAAAATAAGCAAGAGACAAGCTAGTAAAGACTAGTGTAACTCAAGAATGAAAGATCAAGACTTTAGCACAAAAGCAGGGTTGTCACAAAAAGCTTACTGCAGTGATATTTATCAGCCTTATGGCTGTAGCAAACCAAGCCTTATAACAGAAAATTCAGCCAATGAAAATCACCTCAAACTAGCCCAAAAGGTGTGTTAGGTTTAGTAGTTTGTTAGGGAAAAGTTATAGCCAATTTCTAGGGTTAGTTTAAGAGTTATCTAGGGTTAGATTTCTGCAGCCCTAATGGCTGTAGTTTAGTTTTATTACAACAAGAAGTTTTAGTGGGTGAAAGAGGATGCCTCAATGAGGCAAGATAGCCTAGGGCTCAAGGAACAAAATCCAAGTGAGAAATATTCAAAACTTCAAGTTCCACGTTTACCAATGCAACATTTTATTTCTCCATTGCAACGACTAGTGCCTTTGATTATTGGGTTAATGGGGTCAAAAGTAAAGAGCTAGAGCTACTACCTCCTTGGGGATATAAATGCTCTTATTCCCCAAGGCAAGTAACCTAGCTAGGGTTTAAACTAAGGGGTGTATATCCTTATACTTCCTTAGCAAACCCTTGCAAAACAATATTTCTATGCTTGAAATTATGGTGGAACCTAAGTAGGGGTGTATGCACTTAAACTTGCTACTTAGCCTTAGCAAAACTCAATCTTGAGCTTGAATTACAAATGAATGCAACAAGTAAAATGTCTTACCAATCCAAATAGCAACAAGATAAACCATAACATGCCAAGATAAATCACCACAAGTAGCTAGAAATAACCTCCAAGAGCTAGCGCATCATCATCATCAAGTCCATAACCAAAGAGACACCACACCATAGCACAAGAGAACAACAAGATTCAAGGGTAGTGGAAATTTTAGTCCTTAGCTCTTCACAATGGGAGAGTTATGATTCAAAATGAGATTTCATGATCTCTATTTATACAAAATGTCTATCACATAGTTTTGTTGATGATTGCAGCTTCGTGAGACATCCTCCAGGATACATTCTCCTTTGTGA
This sequence comes from Picea mariana, assembly GCA_032191745.1. Classification (NCBI taxonomy): domain Eukaryota; kingdom Viridiplantae; phylum Streptophyta; class Pinopsida; order Pinales; family Pinaceae; genus Picea; species Picea mariana. The sequence goes on from JASDQU011101447.1 coordinate 37,234, forward strand.
CTGAGTTGAGTCAATTTGAGAGGGAGCCCAATGTTGGGCATACCCACGTGATGGGGCATCGTTCTCCTCTGTGTGAGAGTGAGTCGTCCCCCAAGTGGTTGGGGCATCGTTTTCCTCTGGAGAGTTGAGTTGTCCTCTAGTGGTTGGGTGTGCCCATGTGATGGGTGTATCGTTCGCCTCTGAGTAGAGAGTTGAGACGATGTGGTACTCTAGATGATTTTGTTGAGTATGACGTCCCTGTGGCCGAGCACAGGTGGACGTGTCCCTAGTGGCTGAGCACTAGTGGACGTGTGGATCCCTTGCTATATTGTCTAAGTGTAAGATTTGCATGTAACCCTAATTGTGATGTAAAGGGTACAATGTGTAAGATAATTAATGTTTATTGTTATAATTAATTATTTTTTGAGTTATTGAGGTCGGCCCTATTGTGCCAATAGACACACCTTTTGCTGTGTCCAGTCTAATATAAATAAAGGTGATTTCCCCATTGAGGAAACACACTCACACATGTAATTTCGGAATTTCAGCAAGTACATTCTAGGGTTGAAGTGCACACCTCTCTTGGGCACAAGTTTCAAGGTAGTAGAAGCACCCTCTTGTGTGCATTAGGGTTTTATGGTTGGGGGATCTTCTCTTGAGAATATAGCAAAGGATTATTGGGTTTTCTTCCCTTGAGTAGAATGGTTTCCCAAGATATTTCTTGTGTTCTTGTGCATGATACTTCTTCTTGTGATCTTGGTTATTGCAACACTTGTGAATGGTGTAGCTGCATTTGTTTATTGTTCAAGTAAATGCTAAAATGAAATAAACCTCATGCTTGAGCCTAGCATAGTGAAAATTCAACAAGTTTGTCCACATTAGCAAGGGTAAAACATAAGAGAAGGGGTCCACAACCCTTATCTTACTCCTTGCAACAAAATAATATTAAACAATTCATCTTAAAATTCACTTTTACACAAAAGAAACCCTAGAATAAGGTGACGTCACCCCTGATGTTTTGGCACTTTGAAAAGGTCGTTGGGGTAGTAGATGCATGGCTAGGTCTCCAAAGGCCACATGTCACTCATCCAAATCCTCTCTTGATGGTCTTCAAGCCTACTTCCTTCAAAACGTGCCACATGTCATCAATCAACACCTTCACCACCAAACCCTAGCCCTCTAGGTGATGTCAAGCCTCCAAAAGTGACGTTTTTCCTCTAGGCAAAATGTTTGTCATGTGAGGGCTAGGTCATGTCATCCATGATGTCTTTTAGGCATCCAAAGGCAAGTCATTGTGATCCAACATGTGGGCCCTTAGCATCCAACCTGTGGGATTCAAACCCCATGGAAGCCCAAGCTAGGATTACTCCTCCAAAACTGTCCACCAACAAGGTCCTGCAAAACAAAAGGGTACTCCCTCCAAAGATCTCAAGTCAAAGATATCATGACAAGTGTAAACCACGTCTAATAAGCAAGCAACCTAAACATGTGCATCAAAACTACCTCATCAAATCAAACAAATGCTTAAAACCCTATATAATTGATCAAGTTTAAGAATGGGAGGGGGTGTCATAGGAGTCCTATTGGGTAGACCAAAGCCCTCAAGTAGGGGATGCTCCCAAGGATGGCCTTTCAAGGTCATGTAATGGATGATGAAGTGGAAGGGGTTTAGACTTCATGTGTCATTGAGTTTCATGACATACAAGGGCTTGTATTATCTCATTCATGGGTGCCTTTGTAGAGGGTGTGTGGCACCTTCGTTTGCAATGCATTTTTTCCAAGCTCATCTTCTTGCCATTCTTTGTTTCTTTCATATTTTAAGGAACGAATTGAAGGCCACTGTACTGGCGTGGTGTCCAGATGATGACATTGTCACTCACAAATACCTTGCGGAAATGAGAAGGTTGGCTCGTGATGAGACCCCCTTTCTCTCAGTTGTGTAACTGAGAGCCACTACCCTGGCTTGGTGACCAGATGATGGTAATGTCATACCACTAAATTCCCATGATCATGATAGGCCGACTCGTGATGAGACCTCCTATCCTCCAACTAACCCCTCAAACATTCATTATCATTTATTCTTGTAGGTCCCCCTTTTCTTACAGAGAAGCATTTCATTGCTTTCTCGGGGGATCCATGGGCGAAGCATTTGGAAGGTCTATATATAGGAACGACAATCCCTTTGGGTCTTCAGCCTCTTCTTCCCATGGAACGAGGTACATGCCCTTCTTGGGTCTCTAAAGTCAAAGGACCTAGAAGAGGGCAATATGATGGGAACGTGATGAGCGTAAAGTTGTAAGTATGGTCGGGAATGGTACGATAACCCCTCAAGGGACCCCCAGTCACAAACCTTTCCCAAAGGTTGGCCACCCAGGAGGAAATCTATGACACTCACCAAGGTGAAACAAGGTCAAAGGTATAATGTCCAAGCAGGTGCTCTATAATCAAAAGTAGCTCAAATACAACATGCTTAAATGCCTTAAATATTAGGGTGATTACCTGCCACAATACTTGACTTGTACCGCATGGAGCAAGACCCTTTTTCCTTCCAGAGGATAGTTGGTGTGGTGGATGTGTTGACAATGGATCAAATGTGGTGACAGAGCGGGCTTCTGTATGTGGAACGGGACACTGCTGGTCATGTAATCTCTCGACACTCCATATCTGCAATTCAAGGGCCTCGAGACATGATCTCCTTAGTTATCCCACAAAATGGGGATAACAGGCCCTTTTGTGGTAGTTTGGACATGTGTTTTGAGTCAATGGTCTAGATACCTTTAGGTGGAAGGCCTTTTATAGTGATTTTAGGACCATCTTGGAAAAAGGAGAGGAACTCCCTATGGAACTAAGCCATTGAATACTAAAACAACATAGACTCCAACATTTGAGACATAAAAGTTCTCCTTGAGGGCATAGATGTTTTTAGGGGCTAAATTTCGCTCATGGGCTAATTTTCCATGGTTTTTCCAAAAAAGAGATTCGCTATTTTAAAAATGATTCGCCCAAATTCTATAGGATAAAATTATTTACCTTAAAAATCGCCAAAATTTTATAAAAACTATATAAAATCTTTACAAATTTGAATATTTTTACAAAAATATCGCCAAACATTTATAGTTGGCATATGAAGGATTAGTAAGATTCGCCAAGGTTTCTACATTTTAAAATTAATTTCCATCCTTAAAATCATCCCTGCTTGAGGGTGTAGTATTCCATTATGAGTGCCACCTTGTATACAAAACCTTCATGCTCAATATGTTTATGACCTAGATGTTAATGGGGAATTGTTCTAATGTATCGAGATGGAAGCCCAATCACTTAACCTGCTTATTATTAAGATTGTCTAGGGTACAATTAGGATCGATTGGAATAAGGAGCTTTTCAATTCTAATGTAGGGATAAAACTTGAAGCTATCAAGACTACCCAACCTAGTCAATGCAGCGAGGGAGATCGAAGGTTCCCCTGTGTCTAACAATGGATGGAATTGTTCTTGTTGCCTAGAATCATTATCTAGTTGTTTAGGGGGGTGTCCTCCTCTGGTTTAGATTTAGAGTTTGAGTGGTGTGTATATTCAACAATAAAGAGTTTTTAAGGGTCACTAATATATCCCCTAAATTAGGTTTGAGAACATTTACGACATAGGTTTGAGGTTAAGGTATTAGATCTTTGGATAGGTTGGCATTTAGGGTTATTGGGTCAAGGCATTCTAGGCTTACCCTCTTCCCTATTCTTTCTATCATATGCATAACCCCTTTTACTATAGAAAAGTATGTTTCGCTTAATAGCGTCAACGCGACTTTCWATGTTTCTAGCTATAGGAATGGTGTTTTCCAAAGAGTCAAGTTCAAACATTCTTGCCTCATTTGGATTTTTGCCCTCAATTTTGAGATGTAGATGTTCCACACCAAATCTTTAAAGAGTTTGATTCTTTGATTGTSATGTCCTTCTGGAACAAGTGCATGAGTTGAACATCATAAGGCTCATCCGAGTTATGGTCTACCCTTAGAGTTAATGCATATGCAAACTTKCCAAAGTCCCCCTTAGGGTTTTTAGTGTTGCACCAAGTACGGGCTATCCCATCCAAATGTTGTAGGTGCATATTTAACTTAACCTCTTGGTTGTGTATGTGTTGCACCTTGAATGTGAACTTGATCTTGCTTAACCGTGTAAGTGCTTCCACTTTGTTGCCAATGTTGTATTGTGGGATCTTCATTTGAAGATTGATAATGGGTTTGTGAAAATTCTTTGCCACTAGTGATGATCCGTAAACGGTGGGCCTATGGCTTGTCCGTTTCATCAACGTGGATTCTTTGCAAAATTTATATTTTTTTCTATGTTCTTTGGGTTGTTTATTGCTTGGTTTGCATTGCTTGTGGTTGCTAGACCAATACCAACTAACTTCCCAAAGAAGTGTGTTCAAGATCGATAATGAAGGAAATGCCGAGTGGACAAATTTAATCATCCAACAATGGAGAAAAATGTCGAGGGGGAAAATTACGTTGACCAACAATGAAGAAAATGTTCTTTGGATGAATTTAGTAGCTCAACAATGGAGAAAAAACACCTAGGGCAATTTTAAGCCCTTGACATGAGATAAAAACAACAAGGGGCGAATTTAGACATCCGACATTAGAGAAAAACGACTTGTTTAGACACTCGACATCAGAGAAAAATGACCTAGGGCGAGTTTAGACACTCAATGTCAAAGAAAAACGACGTGGAAGCAAAAGGAAGACACCCAACTAAAGAAAAACGACTCAACAATGATTAACTCTGACAAGCTTCTCAGTTGGGATGCCCAACACTAAGAAAAACACCGAGTGGCATATAAATTTGCCCAGGCAGAAGTAAATTCGCCCAAGAATAAAATAAAACGCCTAAAGGAGGGAATACAATTTGTGGGTGAGTGGAACCTCAGTCAACAAGACAACGCAGCTCAGAGAGGATTAAGCTAACGAAGCTTGCATCTATTAATGAAAACAAAAATTTCAAGCAATAAAACCCAAACTAGAACCATAATATATATCACAGAGTAGATTGCACCCACACAGTATAACCAACAAAGATTTTTTTTTCTCAGGAAATTCATTACAATGGGTGGGCTATACATGCCTAGAAAAATCATGCATTGTTACTCATGAAAAAGAAATGCAGATTGCCATGGCTCATAGATGCCTTCGTTCATCGTGGATAGGCTACTTGACTGCTTCGTCCACCGATCTTCAAGTAGGCTACACTCTTTGAGCTCCCATCTCTACAAACATCCCAAATTCTCCTTGTCTCCCTTGTTTTCTCCCCCCTTTTTTTTCACTACAACCTTCATTTTTAATGGGCTGCCTTTGGAAGGCCAACGATCACAATGGTTCACTTCTGCTTCCAAATTTGTCAAAAAAAGACAAAATAATATAAAAGGAACAATTACAAATTTACAAAGTATTTTGGGTGAGGATCTAATTTGGATCACACCTCCCCATTTGCAAGCTTGTCCCCAAAAGCTTCAACTCCTTCAATCTTCTTCTCTGATCAACAAGTAGACTCTGGCAAATCTCCACAAATGGGTGCCTATGCAGTAGGATTGAAGATAAGAGCTGAATAAGGGTCACCTTTGGCATAACCCAACTGTCCTTCTCATGGTTGTGGATGACATTCACTATTGCAATAGGTCGCTGGACAACCATTTCTCCTTGGGCTGCAAGTGAAAACAACTCCTCTTCCCCCCTAACCTTGATTCTCCAAGCTTTCTTCTTGGCTGTTCAGTTCTTAGGATGGAGTTTTAGATGAAGTGTCCAACATTTGGCCTCCCAATGTCCAGTCAATCTGCAATATTGGAAATAGTTCTTGCATGGGCTCTTGGCCTTCTAGAGTGCCAACAATCACTAGCCTTATGACCCCTTTTCTTGCAATAGAAACAAACTATGCCATACCTCTTCGGTTTGTGATGATGCTTGGTAGCTTGGTTGCTTGGTCCGGCAAGAGTTGGAGGAAATATGGATGGCATACTCATCTCTTTGCCACCCTCTTCCAAGCTTCTATAAGTAGATTTGAGTGGTTTGCTGCACATGGCTTCTTTTCCGGTTCCTCTTTCCTCGACGAAAGTGGTTTGAGATGCACTTGTGTTGGCTTCTTGTCCACTAAATCCTAGGCCTTCATGCTTGGGCCTCTATTTAGCTACAATTGGAATCAAAATCCCTTGGCCTTCCTTGCCTAGCCCTTGGCTATCATAGCCCATTTTCCTCACGAACTTGGAACCAATGCCTCTAGTGTGCTTCTCAAAGTCACCAAAGGTTTCTTGAGAAAGGGGCTTAGAAGGTGAGTTTTCCATGCTTGTCTCTATCATGGTACTAGCTTCGCAGTGGCAATGTAAGGGGCTTGCTTGGTCTCTTGGACAACTGCTTCTAGCTTTTTCAAGGCCTCGTCCTTCGCTCCCAATTCCTAGTATGGGTGAGCAGTAACCTCGGTGAAGCTATCCTCTTGCCAATTATCTAGCTCAATGGATTTCTCCCTCAACTGCAAGAGCTGCAATTTGCTCCTGTCTGATTCTGCCCTCGTGGCGATGAAAGAGTCCTGGCGCTTGGCAAGCTCTTTCTCCAACTCACCTGCTCTATGCTTCCAATATTGACTTTCTTCTTGGATCTTCTTGTTGAAGTCTCTCAACTCTTCCAACTTCTCTCTGTTCAAAGCTTTTACGATGGTACCTCCTTCAAGGTCTATGCGTACCTTCTCTGATACCATATGATCCATAAGCTTTGGGCCTATGGCCTGTCCGTTTCATCAACACAGATTCTTTGCGGAATTTATATTTTGTTCTATATTCTTTGGGTTATTTACTGCTTGGTTTGCATTGCTTGTGGTTGCTAGACCAATACCAACTAAGTTCCCAAACTGTGTCCAAGACTAGCAATGAAGGAAATGTTGAGTGGATGGATTTAATCATCCAACAACGGAGAAAAATGCCAAGGGGGCAAAATAAGTCGACCAACAGTGAAGAAAATGTTCTTTGGATGAATTTAGTAGCTCAACAACGGAGAAAAAACACCCAGAGCGATTTTAAGCACTTGACATAAAATAAAATAACTAGGGGCGAATTTAGACATCTGACATTGGAGAAAAACGACCAGGGGTGAGTTTAGACACCTGACATCACAGAAAAACGACCTAGGGCGAGTTTAGACACTCAACATCAGAGAAAAAGAACCTGGGGGAAAAGTGAAGATGCCCAACTAAAGAAAAACGACCCAACAATGATTAACTTCGACTAGCTTCTTAGTTGAGAAGCCCGACACTAAGAAAAATGCTCAGAGGGGTATAAATTTGCCCAGGTAGAAGTAAATTCGCCCAGCAATAAAATAAAATGCCTAGAGGAGGGAATACAATTTGTGGGTGAGTGGAACCTTAGTTAACAAGACAAAACACAACTCAAAGAGGATTGAGCTAATGAAGCTTGCATCTATTAACCATAACATAAATTTCAAGAAATAAAACTCAAACTAGAACCACAATATACCTCACAGAGCAGATTGCACCCACACAATGTAAACAACAAAGATTTATTTTGCTCGGGAGATTCATTACAATGGGTGAGCTATGCATGCTCAAAAAACTCATGCATTGTTACTCACGAAAAGAAATGCAGATTGCCATTGCTCATAGATGCCTTCACTTGTCGTGGATAGGCTCCTTGACTCCTTTGTCCACCAATATTCAAGCAAGCTACACTCTTCAAGCTCTCATCTCAGCAAACTTCCCAAATTCTCCTTGTCTCCCTTGTTTTCTCCTCCCTTTTTTTCACTACAACCTTCATTTTTAATAGGTTTCCTTTGGAAGGCCAACCATCACAATGGTTCACTTCCGCTTCCAAATTTGTCAAAAAAAGACAGAATAAAATAAAAGGAACAATTACAAATTTACAAAGTATTTTGGGGGAGGATCCAATTCGGATCAAGTGAGCTTGGAGGGGTGTTACTGTTTGTTCCCCAAGGGTTTACCTCCTCTTTCTCTTAGAGTTTTCGTGCTTGTGTATTAAGGTATTTGACCTAGTGTCCAAGAGCCCTTTGCCTAGGGCTTGTACCTATACCAATTGCCTTATTTAGTTTGCAAAAATTCATGAAGCTTTCTTTCAACGCATCCTTAGTCACATATTGGGATTTGCCCCTTGGCAATTTTTGAACAGACAAGAGCAAAATTCAATTGAAACTTTGATAGCAAATTGCAGTGTTCTTGTATCCAAAATGAAATCGCTACAACAACTATTGATTTATCGGAATTAGAAAACTAAGTGTAACATAAATAAACAACCAAAAGCAAATAAAATAGTGAGGGAACTTGCATACCCAAGGGTGTATTCGCCTGCAAATTGAGTAATGGAGGAAGGTGTCTCCAATAAGCACTGATAAACTCTTTAATTGTTTGATAAAATGATAATAGTTACAAATGAGAGGGGGAAAAACCTTACTTATACTTGTGAAGAAGCCAAAAACAATCTTACAGCTCGAGTCTCTAATAAAAGTGCTAAGGCCCTATATTACATAGAAGTGTTATTTTTATAAATACTTAAATATAAGACTATATCGTCAATGCCAGCTTGCCGGGGTGGTGAAAATGAGTAGCTAATATTACCCTCACTTGGGTTCAAGTCTTACCATGGATGCATGCTAGCACACACGAGGGTAGTTGGGGCTAGGGCTAATCCTAGGTGACTTTGGTGGAATAGATACCCCCACTAGCGGCTGCTTAGCCAAAGTTAGCTGAATTGAATGGTGCTAATGGTTCCCTTGTAATACTAAATTTGATAAGAGGAAGCTAGTTCAAAATAAAATAATAATACTATAGAGGCTTAAGAGTAGAACATTATTATAAAATCATGAACATACATACAAAAAGAGTCTAACACCCAATAAATATGTGTTTAGGTACATGACACCTTGTCTTATGTTAGTGTTTCAAGTTGCATGGCTGTTTTCCTAAGGATAGGTTTTACAATGATGTTTCCTTATGGATATCTATATGAATTCGTTTGTAATGTTGTTAATGGTTGATTTGATGCACTTGTTGAGAAATGGACTTGAAAATTCTCTTCTTCTAAGATAGTCTAATTCTTGTTTCAAACTTGAGTCCACTATTGATATGAATTCTTTTGTAATGTTGTTAATGGTTCATTTGATGCACTTGTTGAGAAATGGACTTGAAGTTTTTCATCTTCTAAGAGAGTCTAATTCTTGTTTCAAACTTGAGTCCACTATTGAAAAGAATGATCTTTGCAGATTGCTGTCAAGAGATTAAAGGTGTGGAGTACCAAAGCTGAAATGGAGTTTGCAGTGGAAGTAGAGATTCTTGGTCGAGTTAGACATAAAAATTTACTGAGCTTGCGTGGATACTGTTCTGAAGGTCAGGAACGTCTTATAGTCTATGACTACATGCCCAATCTGAGCATACTTTCACATCTCCATGGTCAACATGCTGCAGAATGCCTTCTTGACTGGTCTAGGCGAATGAACATAGCAATTGGTTCTGCAGAGGGTCTTGCGTAAGTGCCTTTTTGGTTTGTGTACCTTTTAGCTTTTATGTCTTGGTAGTCATGTTTTTTATCGAAAGATGATACAAGTTAAGGCATAATATAARCTGGCTAGGTAGTGTATGCAAGGGAAAACCATAAAGCCATAGCATTTTAGATCTGCGTGCCCATGTAAAGCTGGGCTATCATTTTTCTTCGTTTCAATTTGCTGCATAGGTTAGGCTTATTCCTAATATTTGATTTTTAAACTGGGTTCTTGCAGTTACCTTCACCATCATGCAACGCCTCATATAATTCACAGAGATATTAAAGCAAGCAATGTACTTTTAGATTCAGACTTTAAAGCTCAAGTTGCTGATTTTGGATTTGCAAAACTCATTCCTGAAGGGGAAACGCATGTTACCACAGGAGTGAAGGGAACAGTAGGTTATCTTGCACCTGAATATGCTATGTGGAGAAAAGCTTCTGAAAATTGTGATGTTTACAGCTTTGGAATACTATTGCTTGAACTTGTAAGTGGTAAGAAACCAGTAGATAAGATGGACTCAAACACAAAGCATACGATTGTTGACTGGGCACTTCCATTAGTTTTACAAGGAAAATATGATCAACTAGCTGATCCAAAGTTCCATGGAAAATACAATGAAGAGGAATTAAAGCGAGTAGTTCATGTGGCAATTATGTGTGCTCAAAATGCCCCTGAGAAGAGACCAACGATGCTGGAGGTAGTGGACTTCCTCACAGGCGAGTCAAAAGAAAAGTTATTCAAGATGATAAATATAAATATTGACAAAAATGAAAACTTGGATGATGGAAAATGCACAAAAGAAATGCTAGAAGCCAATG
>JASDQU011101448.1:15440-26576 GCA_032191745.1 Picea mariana
ATGTAATACATGAAGTCTTTTTTGTCTCCCCACTGTCTCAAGAAGGCATTATCCAAAGCCTCAATCCCATCAATAGATGCAGGGGGCAGGGCCCTGAACCATTTTATGGCCTTGCCTTCAAGGCTATGGATGAAAATTCTCATCCATACATCTGCATGCATGATAACATGATCATCTGTGAAATTGTAAAAGGCTTCGAGGTGTTCCTCTGTAGCTATGTCTCCTTCGACTATGAACTTGGGTAGCTTCTCAAGGTATCCATCTGCTAGAAGGGCATTGAGAGGATGCGGTAACACAAGGGGAGCATACCTAGAAGCTATTATGGCCTCCATTCTGGTCATGGGGGGATTATCTCCTGCCATGGGAATATTAGGTGGAGGATAACTTGGAGGAGAAGGAGTTCAAATGGGGGATACCAAAAATGAGCTTCTTGGTGGAAAGGGAAACAATGGGGAATTTAGAGAGAAGGCTAAGGGACCCGAATTGGTAGACTTTTCTCTCTGTGCAGTAGCAGCAACAATAACAAGAGGATGGGTGGTGAAATATTTTGTGGTCCAGGGTATACGCCAAGGTGCAGCTTCAGGGGGGAGGGGAGTGACAAGAATTCCTCCCTCCAATCCCAGACCAGGAGGGGAAAAATCGGCAGGAACACTCCCAAAATTCAGGAAACGGGAAACTTCAGAAATAGTTCTGCTAGGAAGCTGAGAAGAAAATGGAGTTTCTACAGACAGAGGTGGCGAATTACCTGGTTCAGCGGTGTAAGTTTCTTCTTGAGAGGCCTTCCCTTTTCTGATAATCACCTCTAGATAAGCTTTAGGTGTAGCTAGAGGCAGCTGTGGATGAGACCGCATGTGTCTACCTCTGGAAGCCACAATTTGAAACAGCAGGTTCGTCTTGGTGGAGTCATCACAATGGAGTCTCCAGGTGCACAGTAGAAATATTCAAGGGCTTTGATGCCTGATGCACCTTTAGAATCAGAGGCTCAATGTCGTTCAATCCCAGGGAAAATTTTCAATTTCGCCCCTGGAAACGGCACCAAAAATGTTGGCAATGGAAGTCACTCCTAGATTGCAGCAGAAGAAAAGCCCGACGCCCATCAGTTTATGTCACGATTTTTTTATAAAGGGTGATCGAATGGAAGTAAACTCAAAACAATATTGTTCTAACTCCGAAACTAGGCCGGGCAAGCACGGGCAGGTGAGGTCTTAATCAAACTTCAGACAGTAGGTTGTATTATAGTGGTGAGAAGGAGGAAGACTTATATGAGAGAAATGCAAAGGTCTGTTATAAACATCAGGTTTCTAACAGACTATAGGAGAAACATCTGAACACAAGAGCTTCTTACATTCAAATGCAGAAAAACTGGAGAATACAACGATGCAACAATAAACCCTTTATCATAACATAGTTGCAATGATTCATCTGAATCAGTCAATCATGAACTCCCTCAGTATGAGATGAAAACTAGATGGGATAAGAAATTTGTCTGTCATTAAACAAGAAATCTCACATACAGATACATAACTAGGAAACTAGGACATCTGCTAAAACTTTGCAGTGGGGAGCAAGCTCAACCATTGATAAATTACAAAAATGGAAAGATTTCCTACATATACCCAAGGCCAATAACGACAAAAAAACCAAGACTTATCATTAAAAACATTATGTTTGCATGTTTACTAGCAGACTGCACCTGCAGTCTCTGGATGGTCGTGCGCTTATGTCAGATGCAACCAGGCTCCTGACAATTCTGCAAAAGAATTGACCTGTCTCAGGTCCCATTTCTTGACTTTACACTTATGGCGGAGATGATGTTTAACCACCACCAACTACCTCAATAACTGCTTCCTCGAGATTGAGAACGACCTAGCCAACTTTGCACTCTCGGGACGTGGAGGTCTTCTCGCGCTGCCACCTGGATCAACTGAACAATCTAATGGATAAGGCGTGGAGGCCGATGCGAAGACTGAGGCACCTGATTGGAAGTGGTGGATGGGCGGTGATGTTGTGACACCTGATGAGAAGTGCCATGAGGTATGGATAGGACATGGGTGGAAGTGGCATGGAATGTGGGGTACAAATGGATAAGGAGTAGAGACGACCATACAGATGGAGGTGACTGGGAGAGAAAGAGAGACACATGGAAGGAGGTGAGTGGATGATGAGATGGGGAGGGGCCATGTGGACGGAGAGAGGAGGTCTTTGGCACCGGATGATGAGGCGAAGTGCCATGTGAAAGTGATGGGGAAGTTGCAAAGTGGTGGTCCTAGAGGAGGAGGAAGGATGAATTGGAGAATAAGGGGGAGAACACCTGGCAGGATGTGACAGGTGGAAGTGAGGAAAGGGGAAAAGGATGGGCCAGGATGGCGCTGAGTGGAAGACGTATGGTGGAAGGTGGATGGTGGAGGAGATTGGAGATGTGACAATGTGGGGTCTGCTGAAAGCCACCAATTCCAGACCCCCCCCCCCCTTTATTAAAGGTAGAATGGCAAGGGGGGTCCAGAATCCCACCTTGACTGCATATCTAAGCACCCCAATCTAGGCCATTGAGAGATGCGTGACCAATTCTGGACCCCCCCTCCTCTTTAAAGGTAGAATGGTGAGGGGGCTCTGAAATTTGATCCTGACCACAGATCTAGGCGCACAGATTGTGGGCACCTAGATTTTCTCGCTGCTTATCCAAATGTGCATTTGTGCCCCAACTTAGGGTAAGTGGGTTTTTACTCCATTTCTTGCCATCTTTTCACCAAAGGGGGTTGCCTATTAGGAAAAAACAACCCTTTGCAAGTAATGTCACTAACACTTTCATACATGATCTTGTGGTCTATGAAGAAATGAATATTGTTGGTAGTGGGAGAACGAGCATCAGCCGTGCAGAAATCCAACTGATCAACAGTGACAATTTTTCCGTGATGAGGAAATTGGACAGATCGAAAAACCAACGAGGCAACAACAGTCATAGTATAAAACCAACTTATTCCAAGTAACAAGTTGTAATCTAGGGGAGCATCGACCACCTCGACATCAACAGTAACAGTTTTTCCACCCAATTGGATGGGCAGGGAATGTAAATGCCCATGGGGATGAAAACCTCGCCCATCGAAGGCGCGTAACATCGTATGGGATTTGTTAAGGGCAGGTGATTTTAAACCTTTCCAACATGCTAAAGACATGACACAAGTTGAGGCTCCCTGATCCAGAATAGTTTGGTGGATTTGTTGATTGTGAACAACAACATCAACTTGAAAAGCAAGTTGGTGGGAGAGTCGAGACGCATAATTTTCCAGGTTAAACATGATATGGTTGGACGACTCAGGATCAACAACGCCAATAGCATCCAAGAGCGTTCTATGTTGACTGGGGTAGTGCTGTAGAACTTCTAAAATAGACATAGCACACGGTGCTTGAGCCAAATCTTCAACAATGTTGTAGTTTTGGGCTACATGTGAACTAGGATTAAAGGTAGCTTTGCGGATAGTTCTCTTAGGAGGATGTAAGATAGAGTCGAATGCAGGTTTCTCAATCTGAAGTGGTCCAGATGGAAGAGTAACTGATGGAAGACTAATGGAAGACGATGATGGATCCAGTAAAGTACTGGTATCGTTTGTGCATTTTCCTTTGTCAGGGTTACCTAGTGTGTCGTATGTCTTAGAGTGAGTATTCAAATTAATCCCATTAAACATATAAATATGTGCACTCGATGAGGTCTCATCATTAAGATGGCTAAAACTGCCCCCAGGAGAGGGGGTTTGAGCAACCATGAATTGCTGCTGTGGAAAAGGCTAAGTAAGCACAGTGGGTTGTGACTTTCCTTGGAAAATTTTGGCCACTTCATTGCGAAGTGGATAGTCTTGAGTGTAGTGATCGTCACCACAAATGATACACAGGAATTTCAATTTCCGTTGTGTTTTCTTTTCGGTAGCAGGTATTTGAACTTGATTTTTTGGTTGTTCATTGTTATTGGTATTTTTTGATTTATTCTTTGTATTCTTCTTACCTATAGATTGTTGTGAAGGGGTAGATTGAACTACATTCACCTCAGAGATATGATTTTGGGGGGAGGTAGAGGAGAGTGTGAGCGATTCAGAAGTAGATTGAGTGTTGACAAAACCGATAATGCCATCCGCATGAGATGATGATGACAGCTTAGATGGATCAATATTAGCTTGAGAAGCATTCAGAAGAAAATCATACAAAGTACCAAATTGTGAATAAACCAAATCTAAGTACTGATCCCGAGCAATGGCTTGTTCCTCTGTGACCGCGCCACACATAGCAACATCATGAGCGATCGGGGGTAAAAATGATTTAGTAAACCATTTCTCCAATAATATGTCAGGAATGATTACCTTGATCATCCTTCATCATCACCTCCACTCATGAATATGGTCAGAGATATGCACAGAGTCAGTTTGATGAAGGGAGGTCAAGAGTTCAATACCCGTCTCGTAGCGAATAGGTAGTTGAAAGTGCATGAGGAAAGACATGGCAAGGGAATTGAAATTATGAAAAGAAGCATGTGGTAGTTCAATATACCACTTGGTTGCCGAGCCTATAAGTTTGTGCTGGAAAAGATGCAAATGTACAGAATCATCCATGAGGGAGTTTGATGAGCACAACAAATGGAAAATCATCACATGGTTGTTTGGATCTTCACCATATTTTTTGTCAAATTTTGGAATATCAGAGGGAAGTTTAGCTGGAATGACTGGTCAAACCGGTGAATGAAAAATAGGATCATTAGTTAACCGAGACAAGTCTGGGAGATCCAGAGTCGTAAGGAAAGGTAGTTGTCGGTTAATTTGCGGATGATACTGGTGCGGCATAGGAACACCAATAGACCATAAACTGGGTTAGGTGGATAGTTGTAACCAGTAGGTCCTCCGACATATGATGGTTGTTGGCCAGGATAAGCAGTATTTGATGATGGATGAGAAACATTAGCATAACTTGGTGGGTTCTGAGCATTATAGGCCAGGTGATTTGCTTGCCCATAAGGAGGATAATTTTTTTTCCCTTGAGGGTGGTGAGGAGTAGATCCCAGAGGCAGATACACATTAGACCCATGAGGAGGATAAGGTTTTTGTCTCGGAGAACTCTAGGTGGTCTTTAAGATACCGCCCAGATAAGGTTGTTTGTAAGATGTTCCGGAAGGAACAGGATTTGATACTCCTCCTAGTGGGTTATGATACGAGTGTCCCCCAACATGGGTTTGAATAAAAGTGCCTCCTGAAGATACTCCCTAGGATTGTGACAAGTTTCCCACAAACGAAGGTTTCCCCCCTTCCAACGGTGGATTAACGACCGGGGTATGACTAGAAAACGGAGGGTGCCCTCTAGGAGGAGCATGAAAAGGGGGTTGTTCCCCAGGATGGGTAGGCCCACCATAGAATTCTAGTCCTCCAGGAGGGAAAGGTTCGTTAGATGGTGGTTTCCCTCCAATCGGTTGTGTTTGGCTGGCAGGGGTCTGCATTCTTGGGTGAAAAGATGTCCCAGCAGGATCGTGTGGAACATTTAGAGCTGTAGAGGAAAAGTTTGTAAAAACAAGGTTAGGGATTGAAGTTCCTTGGAGATGAGTAGAGGTGATGAGTCCAGCATTAGGATGGACTTGTGTTGATGTAACAGTAGGGTTAATGACCTGATCGACTGGGTGATTCATGGTTTGACCAGATGGTCTTGTTTCACTAGGAGGGTCATGAGGATGAAAGGGTTGTCGAAAGGATTCGAAATGCTCATAGAGATCGCATCTTGATGAAGTCCTCCATACAGAATGAGTAGATGTGGGATTGGTATCTACTGTAGCGCTAGGATGAAGAGGAGTCCTATACTCATCACCAAAGGTTGGTTCTGTGGATCCCATATATGTTTCGATAAAATTTCTCTCCGGTAATCGTGGGACCTCTTCGTCTATGACGTTCCCAAGGGAGTCTAAACGAAGCAAAAGTGGTTCATAAGGTACATGATTTCCTCCTCCTCTTTTGTTCATCAACTTGATTAGATCTAAAAGGAAGTCAGTGTCCATGTTAAGCACCTTCTGTCATATATTTAAGAGTCTAGCTCTCAAGAGGAAATCTAGCTGTCCGCAGGGAGATTTTCCTACAACAGAAATTGGCAACTCCACTGGGGAGAGGATCTCTCATCAGATCCACTAAGAAAGGGATTTCTAAGATATTTAGGGAGAAAATATCTCTTAAGGATTTTGGGGAGGAAATATTTCTCAAGGATTTTAAGGAGGAAATATTTCAACCATCCATGAGATCCTCCACCTTCCCTAAAAAATAGGAAACCAAATGTGAGGTGGATTCTCACACTTAATTACTTTCTTTTTCATGAATATTCATAACAATTCATGTGCACTTGATTCTCACACTTAATCAATTCCTTTTCCATGAATAATAATAATAATTCATGTGTACTTGGTATTTTTTCCTTCATGTAATATATCCCTCCTCCACATTGACTAGGGATTGTGACATAGGCTATTCCATGGTGTTAAGGTGTATGAGACAATTATATGACACTTTACGACACTTAGGGTGAGGTACCTAGGTGTGCAAATTTCATGTGTAATAGTTAGGGTTTTGGATTTTACTTATGTTTAAAAGGTCCTTAGAGCCTCATTTTAATAATAATCTTCTTGCAAATGAGAGTAGCCATCACATCGCTTCTCAAAGATAAGCTACCACCATTCTAGCGAGTCTTTCACTCTGTATTTTTGCATTCTCTGTACATTTATTTCATTAATAGAAATAGTGTATTACTGTATCTATGTATTTATGGTTGCATCTATGATACATTTATGTTATATTATTGGATATTTGCGATATCTCTATGCATTTCTGTGTTATATCTTCTCTCTCATTTCGTGCCGAAAATAATTTGGATCAAGGTGGTAAGTGGATTTGAGTGGGGGGTTTTCCGAAATGATGAGAGAGTGACATGTAAGGTGGGGCTAGCATGGGGAAACCCACCATTCTGGACCCCCCCCACTGTTAAAGGCAGAAAGGTCANCCTCCTCCACATTGACTAGGGATTGTGACATAGGCTATTCCATGGTGTTAAGGTGTATGAGACAATTATATGACACTTTACGACACTTAGGGTGAGGTACCTAGGTGTGCAAATTTCATGTGTAATAGTTAGGGTTTTGGATTTTACTTATGTTAAAAAGGCCCTTAGAGCCTCATTTTAATAATAATCTTCTTGCAAATGAGAGTATCCATCACATCGCTTCTCAAAGATAAGCTACCACCATTCTAGCGAGTCTTTCACTCTGTATTTTTGCATTCTCTGTACATTTATTTCATTAATAGAAATAGTGTATTACTGTATCTATGTATTTATGGTTGCATCTCTGATACATTTATGTTATATTATTGGATATTTGCGATATCTCTATGCATTTCTATGTTATATCTTCTCTCTCATTTCGTGCCGAAAATAATTTGGATCAAGGTGGTAAGTGGATTTGAGTGGGGGGTTTTCCAAAATGATGAGAGAGTGACATGTAAGGTGGGGATAGCATGGGGAAACCCGCCATTCTGGACCCCCCCCACTGTTAAAGGTAGAAAGGTCAGGGGGCGGGGGGGTGCGAAATGATCCGAGGATCGTTGATCTAGGCATTATCAGATGCCACCACTGAAACTTGTGCAACACTTAGTTGCTACATGACAACAAGTCTTATCAATTAGAAAACTTAGGATAAAAACATACAGTGGGTAGCGCCAAGCTTACCCTTTCCCACTTTTACACCATGGTCTTATTTCCTAAGGTAAAAATATCCAAATTTCCTCAAATAAAGGGTATTTTGACAATCCCTTTTCAATTTTTATTGAATAAACATCACTAACCTAACTCCTAACATAATAAACTAACATATTAATCCAACTTAGACTGTTGGATTAATTATTACTCTACCTAGCTAATTTGGCTAAGATTATATTGTTTGACCAAATTTATTCACTAACCTATCAACATAAATTCAAAAATTTTGATCATGATTATACAGTATGAGTCAAACCAAATTTATTTTTGATGGGGTTTTATATTTTTTCTTCTTCTTTTTTGTTTTTGTATTTTATTATTTCTTATACCCTATTTTCACTTTTTCTATTTTTGTCCTTTTCTTTTCTTTTCTTTTTCTTTTTCTTTTCTTTTCTTTTCTTTTTCTTTTTCTTTTTCTAAATCATTTGGAGAATTAAATATTATTTGCAATAAAATATGACTAGAGGAATAAATTCTAATCACCAGGTGATACTATGAAATATAGGGTTATAACAAGGTGGAAACGTTTGGATTAGAGAATGAAGAATTGTTTAAGGATCCTATCACTGCACAGACTCTAGAGACTATTGTAGAGAGGAGCGCACAAGTGAATTCTAAATTTGAAGACATTTTAGGGAGTTTCCAGTAGTTTGAGAAGTCAGTGCAGGAGGCACACACTTCCTGAGTGGCTCGGGATGAGCCAGAGGTGAGTGTTTGGGGCCTTTTGTGTTGGGTATCTAGAGAGGTAATGGGGGCCCCAGAGGGCCCATAGTGATAATAGTGGAGGCCATTCAATGTAAGGTGGAATAGGTCCACTATAGTATTAAATAAGTCCCACTATGGTATTTCAATATAATAAATGTAAGAGGACTTACTAGAAGGTTATACTTCTAGAAGGTTCCTCCTTTAGAATGTTCTTAGGTGGTTGGTAGCACTATATAAAGGGGTTCAATAAATGTAATGGGATATGAAGAGAAGTATTGTATTTGGAGAAGTAGCTCAATAGGAGGATGCCCTGTCAAAGAGGAAAGTGAACAAGAGAGGATCCCTTCCATAATAGGATCCATTGTATGGTGTTTCCCTACCTCAAGGGTTTTGATAATAATAAAGGAGATTTTTCATATTGTTCTTGTATATCTACTATGGTGCTTTTTGTATTCAGATCTTTGGTACTTAACAAGTGGTATTCAATATTTTGGTAAATGGTTTGGTGTTTATTATTGGTTTATTGTTAAAGTATATTTGCAGGTTTATTCAGGTACTTAAAAATTGGTATCAAAGCCAGGTACTTAACAATTGGTATCAAAGGACTTTCCTTGGAACTTTTAAAGAAGGGGAGAATTTTTGGCTCTTTTTGTAAAAAAATTCTAGGGAAAAAAGAGGGTGGCACACTTCATGTTTAGATATGAAACTTTCTGAGTATAATTTGGCCAAAAAAAATGGATATTTAAATTCCTCTCGAAAAAATACCCAATTTCAAAAAAAAAATCGGCCGAAATAGAGTCCGGGAAGTAAAGTTATGAGCATTTTAAATTCGACCATTTTTTAGGTTTTTTTGGGAAAAAGCCACGCGATTTGCACAGTAAGTTATTTTTAAACCATGGTTTTTTGTTGAGCATTCCTTCCAAGAAATATGTATTTCACAAGAAAATATGATGGTATTAGTATTGAAGAATTCATAAAATTTGTAAAATTAGAGAATCCAATAACTTGGAGAATAATGCTATCCACTAGCTTAATGGATCATGCTAAGATATGGTGGCGAACATTGGACTCTACCAAGATGATGGCACTTTCCGATGCAACATTTGAAAAAATATTTTTAGAAAAGTGGTCTCAAGACAAGAGTAAGGATAAATAAAGAACCATGGGTTTATTTTCATGTGGAAAGTCTATATTATAGATTCTAGGATGTATTCAAAAATAAAATATCATTGTTTATATTAACTCTAGTTGCATGCATAATTTTATCAATGTTCAATTGGTCAATAGATTGCAATTTCCTTCAAATAATATTCAAAGCATAGAGGTTGAAAGCGAACATATTCAAATTTTTAAATATTTGAAGCTCACTATGGATACATGTGTTTCATTCTGATTTTCATGCTATAGATATGGTTGATGTGGATATAGTTTTGGTATATCCTTGGATGGAATAAGTTGGTACAATTAATATTAATGTGAAAAAGAAGTTTCTAAAGTTTTGGTACAAGAAAAGAAAATTACATGGAAATATGTGTCTCTTAGTAAGAAAGAAGGGCCTATNTATTGTCAAATCCGAAGTTGAATCAGAGGCAGAGTCTACAAAAGGAGATGAAGCAAGGCCATAAGAAGGACACAATAAAGAATCTAAGGAGATCATTGAATTAAAGGCAAAATGTGTTGCATATTCGAAGAAAAAAGAACAGATTCCTACAGTTGTTTTATATCATCATCCATGTCATATAGAGAAAAAACAATCATCAAGGCAAGGGCGTGAGCATGAACACACTTATGCACCAACAGGGCACCAAAAAGGAAACCAATCCATAGGTACATAGAGGCCTACCAACATTATAGGAAGACATCAAGCTAGAGAACCAATCCCATGGCAACATCGACATGATGCAGAGCGAGATCAGGGTGGCAAGGAAACAATTGGACACCATGTTCATCTTCCATTAGGATGGGTGGATGGCCGTACTTGGTACCAGTTGGCTACATTTCTTAGTCGATCATATTGTATGTTTTTTTCTCGTGTTTCAAGGATGAAACATGTGAAGGGGATGGAATTTAGTATACCTAAGGGGGAAATATGGGGTACCTAGGGAGGTAATAAATGGGAATGTGGTTATGTATTATTAGTGTAAGTCATTCAATGTAAGGTGGACTAGGTCCACTATATTAAATAATGCCCACTATGATAATTAGATATAATAAATGTCACAAGGCTTTCTAGAATGTTCCTAGGAGATAGAGAGTGATATATAAAGAAGTGTAAGGAATGTGTTGAAGCATAGTGAATATTATTATCATTGTACAAGAAATTATTTCTTGAGGAGTGCATTCCTTACATAAGGAGTAATATATGGTGTTACCCTATCTCAAGGGTTCTCTCTATTTCTTCTGCTCAATATTTTGGTGAATTGTTTGGTGTTTATTATTAGTTTATCGTTGAAGTATATTTGTGGATTTATTCAGGTACTTAACAATCGGTATTAGATCCAGACACTTAACAATTGGTATCAAATCACTTTCCTTGGAAAGAAGTATGGGAAATTGTTTTTTATTTTTGCAAATTTTTTCAGAGAAGAAAAAGAGGGTCGCGAATTTATGGAAAATTTATGTTTAATTTTGTAGAACATCTGTAG
Source organism: Picea mariana (assembly GCA_032191745.1). Taxonomy (NCBI): domain Eukaryota; kingdom Viridiplantae; phylum Streptophyta; class Pinopsida; order Pinales; family Pinaceae; genus Picea; species Picea mariana. Next base: position 26,555 of record JASDQU011101448.1, read on the forward strand.
AAAATGGTTGTATATATGATTT